>CAJNJA010059808.1:0-22669 GCA_905231915.1 Symbiodinium necroappetens
CTCTCTCTCTCTCTTTCTATCTATCTATCTATCTATCTATCTATCTATATATATATATATTTATTTATATACACACATGTGTGTGTATACAGTACGTATACAAGATGCGTACCGTAGTTGTTATCTTGTGCATCCACTGTCAGTCGCACACGTGATGGTCTCGATTTGGGGCACCAGTGCCCAACTCCCATGTCCCCATCCTCATATGCACATTCGTACTCAGAGCATACTCATATTCATGTTCACATGCAGGCGCATGTTCATAATTCATACTACTCCAACCTGGTCGATCGTGTTCAACATGATAACTACCCAACATGATGATCAACTTCACCATAGGCACTGCCACCATCATAACAATGAACCCGATAAGCCTCCTCAAGACCGTGTCAGCAAACAACGAAAAAGTGATCTTGACCATGGTCGTCACGGTTACCATCATGATCGTAGTGACTGTGGTGAACATCGTCATCGCCATTTACCTATCGTCGCCATCACTATCGCCATAACCGTCCTCATCATCTTAGTTATTCTGCTAGTATGTCGAAGGTGACTTCATCCCTTAACCCTAAACTCAACCCGATACCCTAGACCTAAACTACACTTCAGTGGTCATGATGGCTTCGTGTTTATCGAGGACGTTTTGAATCTCTGCCCTGCGGCGCGCCTGATGATTCACGCGCGCGGCCATCTCCACATGTCGAGCCTCACGGTGAGTAGTACGGCATATCATGGTCAGGCTATCATGGTATATCAAGGTTTACTACAGTATATGATAGTATACTATAGTATATTATTGCATATAGTGTACTATAGTATACTATTATGGTATATTAGCATAGCAGGCAACATTATTCAAGGGGCGGAAAAGTTTAGGAGTTTAATTCGGGCATAAACGACCTTGGCACTTCGGGGGGGGCTATTTTTTCGGATTTGATCATGAGATGCACTGATGGGCTCTACGATGCTAGAACGCTGTGCCGGACCCTAAACTACCCCAAACCCAAAGCCCCTAGGTGACTTCGTACATTGTTGTGGCGCCTGCGGGCCTACAGTATCCGCTGTCCGAGCACGCACTCCTGCATTAAGCTGTTCTAGACGGTTGTGGGGTTCTAGGGTTTAGAGTTTACAAAAAGCTGGGTCGTCGAGTACATGTCATCTTCTGGTTTTGCCGCTTTTCTCAAAGTTGGGTTTCGCGGGTCTGGGTTTTTGCGTTCTTGTCATGTTTTGCTACTAGCCTCATGTTCTCCGTTGTCGCCGTTCTTTCGGCCCTGCCCATGCCTTACAACGATGCTTCTACTAAGTGCCAAGCTCGACTTCCGGATCCTTCTGGCGCATGCACAAAGGTCTACCGACGTACCGATGTAACAACCTAGTTGCAATGCAATTAGGTTGTGCTGCAACCCAAGCGCCCAGACCCGACCCTGAATCAACCTAAACTCAACAGACAGGCCTGGCTAAAGATGCATTCCACTCTAAGTGCTCTTCTTTGCAAGTTGCTCGCAATGTGCATAGGAGCCTTTTGAAGGCTTTCTCTTGGTCAGTAACAGCACACCAGATACACCAGCAACATCACCACAGCATTCGCAAGAAGACTAAGACCAAGCAGTCGCGCCCCTAAACCCTAAACCCTAATTCTAAAGCCTAAAACCTGAAAGCTCGCGGCTTTTTGAGGTCAAAGGGTCCTGAATCGAAGTGAAAAGGGCCCCTGGAAAAGCCAGGGCTTTGCATCCTGGCCCCAGGTCCGGTTTGGGGTTTAGGGCTTAGGGCTTTGGGTTTAGGGTTAGGGGTTAGGGTTTAGGGTGTATGGCTTAGGGTTTGGGGTTTAGGGTTTGGGGGTTAGGGTTTTGGGCTTAGGGTTCGGGGTTTGAGGTTTAGGGTTTTTGGTCTGGGGAGCCCGGAAGTCGAACTCCGAAGCTGCCTTGAAGCTACCTCAAAGATCCTGGCTGGGCCTCCTGTGAGATCGCACAGCATGTGCAGCAGGTGACGAAGATACAATCACCACAAACCTCGGTCCCGGTTTGATCCTGAACCAAAAAACCCCTCGTTTGCTGGAAGGCTTTAGAGCTCTGTTCAGAACCTCAAACCCTAAACCCTTTCTTGGCGGAAGGCTGTAGTTTTCTGTTCAGGAGGACAGTTTAGGCTTGAGTTCAGGTCTAGGCTTAATCGATTCAATGTTTAGGGTCTAGGCTTCGGTATTCACAAAAAACCTGGGTCGTTCTTTGCATGAATGCGTACAGGCTGATGTGTGCCTATATGCACATATACGTATATGTATATATAGGTATACACATATGTATGTATGTATGTATGTATGTATGTATATATATATAAATAGATATCTACATACACACATGCACATTCATATCCATATGGCCATTACATACATATGTATGTATGTATGTATGTATGTATGTATGTATGTATGTACGTATGTACGTATGCATACATATATATATATATATATGTATGCGGGCGGCGGGCGCTGGATTTTATATATATATATACGTATATGCATGTATATGTATGTGTATATATATATATATGTACATATACATACATATTGTATGTCTCTCTCTCTCTCTCTGTACACATGCTCTGTAGTCGGCCTTGCTAACCACGAGGCCTGGCCAAGCGCTTGGGCTTTTATGGAGTCCAGGGCATTAGTCTAGACCCGCACAAACATGGTTCACTGGGTTCTTGTTAATGGATTTAATTGAATCTATTGCTTCCCATAGGTCCCTATTATGGCAACTTAAACTAACTTCCTTAGCAGGGTTACAGCACACTCAACGGATCCTCGAGGTGCAAACTACGACCGGAACAATCGCAGTCACAATCCTGAGCACCCCAGGTGCCAAAGCACTCGCCCAAGAAAGCCTCGGCGAAAACCCCACAAGGATCCCGAACCGAGCGGACCAACGAAGCACCCCCGATAGCCCCATCAAACTCTACCAAAAACCTACCAGGGATCGCCCAAAACCTGAAAACCCCCCATAACTGGCCCTAAACCCTAAAACCCCAAACCCTAAATCAGAAAACCCATAACCCCTACATCCTAAACCCGTGGACAAGCGTCCGTTGGGCACTCGTTTGCACCGGCCATGCCGAAGGCAACTCGCAGCTTGTTTCCTTGCCACCGTGGCACAGTAGGGTTTAGGGTTCAGGCTTTAGGCTCTTAGGGTTTCGGGTTTAGGGCTATAAGGGTTTAGGGTTTTAGGATTTTAGAGTTTAGGCGCTTAGGGTTTAGGGTTTTAGGGTTCGGGTTCAGGGTTTAGAACCCCAAGGTTTGGGGAAACGGCGAGTTTAGGCTTAAAGTTAAAGGGCTCAGGCTTTGGGGGTTTTGCGTGATGGAGGAGGAACCTCAACAAGAACAGCCCGAGTGGTGTTTCAAAGCAAGACCAATGTTGTAAGCGAATGAGAAGCTTCCCGATCAGGTTCGTACCTCCGCGGGTCTGGGGCTTGGGGATTGATTTTGGTTCCAAGACCATCCCCTCGCCAACGGAGCTACCTTGGCCCTTGCCGTGAGGAAGTTCATCCCAGAGGCATCTGTTCCGGTGGTCCATGTGAAATGCCCGTTCTCTGGGAGCTTATCTGAAGCGAATGTCGGCGCTCTTAACCCTAAACCCTAAACCCTGAACCCTAAACCGTGAGTTTAGGGGTTGTGGGCCGTTGTCACTTCCCGAGCCAACTGCATTTTCACTCCCACGGCAAGTCAGCGCATTCAGTTCCGCCGAGGTTTAGGCTTTACCTATAGTCTCCATTGTAGTTCCTTTTTGGGTGTTACCTTTTAGGATCCTTCATATATAACTGGTTAAACCAAAAAAGGACCTACAATGGAGACTATAGGTAGGTTTAGGATTTCGGGACTAGGATTTAGGGTTTGAGGCCCTGGGTTGATCTGGATGAATCTTTGAACCCTCTTAGAGCGCCAGAAGGGGTTTAGGATTTAGGGTTTAGGGTTTAGGGCCGTTTAGGGTTTAGGATTTTGGGGTTTTGGGTTTAGGGGCCTTAGTAGTTAGTATAGAGTATAGAGCTTCTTGTTCGGGAGTAGAGCATGATCAATCCTCGTGATGGGAGCCCTGAGGAATACTCTTGCTCTACTAATCCCTAAACCCAAAACCCTATTCAGACGCCTCTATTTCAACAGGGACCCCGTGGGTCCCCCACCAACCCTAAACCCCTCTAAAGCCTAAAACCCCATAAGCCCTATATACCCTCCAAGCCCCATCCTAGACCCCTAAGCCCAAAAACCCAAAAACCCTAAACCCCTAAACCCTAAACCCCTAAACCCCTAAACCCAAAAACCCTAAACCCCTGAACCCTAAACCCAAAACCCCAGTGGCGCCTCTGCTTTTCCCAGGCTACTCGGGCCGCCACGTCACTGAGGGCGTGGGTCTGAGGTCCCAGAAAGATGTCGGCCAAGCCTCGGATTCCGGGCTTCAGGGGTTTATGGATTCAGGGGTTCAGGGGTTTGGGGATTCAGGGGTTTAGGGTTCAGTTTGGGATTCCGGGTTTAGGGTTGAGGATTGGGGGTTCAGGGTTTAGGGTTGAGGATTTAGGGTTCAGGGGTTAGGGTTGAGGGCTCCAGGACCTAAGATTCTAGTGCTATGAGTGCAGTGCCCCTTTCTCCGCTTACACTAAAGCAAGGGCTTAGGGTTTAGATGATGGCTTTTTGTATGTCGGTCGGGTTGAAAGTGACGTGAAAATGGGATCCGAACGATGGGATCCTTCCCTGTAAGGCCTCCCACTCAAAAAGAGATGTTGGGCCTCATTTTCTGAAATGTATATAAACCATAAACCCCCGATGTCGCCAAAAGAACTGCAGCCCTTAAAACCTGCGTTGCGCCGTGCTATGAGGCTATGGGGGGGCATTCGATTGATTTGCAGGAAGCTATCGGGGAATGCGAAAGTGTAGGTTCTTGCGCAGCGAGCTGTTGTGGAACCAATTCGTTGTTACTACTGCTGCTGCTGCTGCTGCTGCTGCTGCTGCTGCTGGTACTACTACTACTGCTACTACTACTACTTCTCCTCCTGCTGCTGCTACTACTACTACTACTACTACTACTACGACGACGACGACGACTGCAACGACGACTACTACGACGACTACGACGACTACGACGACGACTACGACGACGACTACTACTAGCAGTAGAAATTAGCAAAAGTAGCTAGTAGTAGTAGAAGAAATACCAGCAGTAGAAGGAAGTGGGGGGGGTGGCTTCCGATGTCTGCTTCCTGGAAGCGCAGGTCAATCATGTTGCTGTAGATACGTTGGACCTGCGGCGGTTCAGGGGTTTAGGGCTTTTGGGGGATTTACGGCTGATAGGGGCTTAAAGTTTACATAAAGCCCCTAAACCCTAAACCCTGAAACCCTAAACCCTAAACCGTAAGGGTTCAGAGTTCAGGGTGGTTTAGGGACGTAACGTTGAGGATTCAGGGGCTTTTGAGGGGTATGGGGCTTCGGGCCTGGGTGTGTCGGTTTGGGTCATTGGGCTTTGGGTAAGGGACGAGGGCTTGGTCCTTAGGACTTCGTGTTTAGGGTCTAGGGTTTGGAGGTTTTGGGTAAGTGTTTAGGGCGCCGGGCATCGGACGTATATCTGCTCTCTTTGGCCCTTGAAGTGCTGCTGCACCGCGCCGAAGACTAGGTACTGTACGTCTTGGAGCTACAATGAAGTGCACATCTGCATTTCATGTGAGAGATGCAGAAACTCGGTGACCCCAAGATACACCCCAAATTAGTGGGAGCCTCATTAAGGACTCAAGGACGGTTCCAAAAAATAACAACAATGTCAGATTGTTCCTCAGAGTCAGGACTGGCAGCATCGAGTTAGGCTGCTACGTGAAACTCTTGTGAAATTCCGCTCGGAGAAACAAGGGAGGTAGTACCAAACGCAATATCAACAAAAAACTGCCAGTGAACCTGCCTACAGCATCCAGCGTCTATGATGGGTTCCAAAACCAAAGCCCCTAAGCACTAAATCCGTAAACCCCTAGCTTGGGGTTTTAGGTCTTAGGGTCCATTGATCCTAGCCGCAAATGGTTAGGGTTCAGGGTTTAGGGTTTAAGGTTTGGGATTTGGTTTTAGGGTTTAGGGTTTAGGGTTTAAGGTTTGGGATTTAGGGGTTGACTCCTAGCCCTTTGCCGGAAACCCTTGACCTCATGGCACTCAGCGCCAAACGTTTCAACTCCACAGCCTGGACCCTAAGGCCTAAACCCCTCAAAGTGTGCAAAAACCTCTTACCTAAACCCCACAAAGCCCACTCCATCCCTCCAGCAACACAACTCTCCAAGCCTATTCAAGTATATGTATGTATGTATACATATCGACCTGTCTATCTATCGATCCATCCATCAACCTACCTACCTACCTATCTATCTGTTTATCTATCTATCTATCCATCTCTGTGTATGTACACACACACACATATATACATATATATATATATGTGCATATATATACACATACAATATGCGAATGTTTGCATGCATAGATAGGGCTCATATATATATATATGTGCATATATATACACATACAATATGCGAATGTTTGCATGCATAGATAGGGCTCAACAGCTTCGGTTCAACTTAAGCCCTCAACTTCGATCCTGGAAACCGGAAAGCCACAAACTGAATCAAAGCCCACAAGCCCACCAGCCAGGCCCCAAAACCTCCACTGATAGTGAAGAGGCGTAATAAATTACAGAACCCTTATAGTACCCTTAGAGAAACCCCTATCCATCCCTTTTAAGGGACCCCTACAGAGGGATCCTAATTTAGAGGGCTTCTATAGAAGCCTAAACAGTTACCAATATTATCCCTTAGGGATCCGGGCTATGAACATACTACAAAATAGCCCAAATCCCTATTCTAAGCATTAAGACCCCCTTTACTACACAAATCCTCAAGGTGCCCTAAAGCCTCTCAGTTACCCAAAACCCCAACCCCCAAACGCTGAGCCCCAAGCCCCAAACCCGAACTAAACGCTAAAGCACGCAGCCTAAACCTCAAAGCCCTAAACCCTAAGCCTTACGGCCTAAACCATAAACTGCCATAAACCCTAAAGCCCCAAACCCATAAATCCCCAAGCCCTAAACCCTAAACCCTACACCCTAAACCCTAAACCCAAAAACACCCATAACCCCTAAGCCCTAAACCCTAAAGGCCAAAGTCTCAGATGGCAAGAGTTTGAAGCCTCTTCGGGATCGCCCTGGTCGTCCAGAACCAAGAGATCCTTCAAGGGCTTTAGGGCCTTAGGGGTTTAGGGGTTTAGGGCCTTAGGGGTTTAGGGCTTTAGGACGGTTTAGGGCTTTAGGGGTTTAGGGCTTTAGGGCCTTAGGGGTTTAGGGCCTTAGGGCTTTAGGGGTTTAGGGCTTTAGGGCTTCAGGGGTTTAGGGCCTTAGGGCTTTAGAGGTTTAGGGGCTTGGGGCTTTAGGGCTTTAGGGGTTTAGGGCTTTAGGGCTTTAGGGTTTGAGGGTTTAGGGTTTTAGGGTTCCTATGGTTGCTTGTATATAAGGATTGCTTTGAAGAGTACTTTCAGTGCAGAATAGAGCCCTCCATCATTAGAACAGTATTCTGGTGTATATCATAGCATAACTACGGGGTGCGATAAGGGTCTACACTGTTTCTACAAGGGCTTGAAGCGTTTAGGGTTTCTAGCTGTTGGGGCTTTAGTGTTTAAGTTTGAAGCAGGAAGTTATTTTCTTTTACCCACCGGGGCACCATAAACCCCGAAAAATACACACACACACACACAGACACCATCTGGGCAGTTCTCCAGTACAGAACCCTTAGAGAAATCCTTATCCATCCCTGTTAAGGGGGACCCCCTACAGAGGGATCCTAATTTATATAGAAAACTTCTATAGAAGCCAAAACAGCTACCAATGTTATTCCTTAGGGCTCCTTCTTATAGCTATAGTATTATAAAGGAGCCCAAAGCCCAAATTCCAATTATTAAGGCCCCTACAGTACCGATCTCGCCTCAGTCGGGCCTCGCGGCCCTGGCTTCGGGCTCAATGATTGGAACTGGAGGCTTAAGCTTTAAGGTGTAAGGGTTTAGGAATTTAGGGTTTAGGGGTTCAGGGTTTAGGGGTGGGGTTACCTTAACTGGGTTGTAGATTTGGGCCCCTTGGAAGGATTTCTGAACAGGTACCTTTATAAGGACCACAAGGGATATCTTCAAGTTTCCCTGAAGTGCCACCTAGTAAACCCCAAACCCTAAACCCTAAACCCCTAAACCGCTAAACCCTGAACCCCAAAACCCTAAACTCCAAAACCCTAAATCCCTAAACCCTAAACCCTATAACCTCTCAACCCACCCTGCTTCAGGCGTTGGGATTCAGGGCTGAAGGGCTTGGCGTCGACCGGAGGGTCTGGGCGCTGGGCTTTGGCTCAGTTTGTGTGGGCTTTTCGGTGCAGGCCTGACGAGGGGTTGAGGGGGCGTATGGGTATAGATATTAATGGGGCTATAAGTAGGATAACTATAGATATTATTATACCCATATTCGGGGGCTTATAACCCCACTTATAACTGTTATAACTAGTAACTAGCCTCCAAGTGAGGTCACGAAGGCATGTGGTATTGGTGTCAGGGACGCAATGGTGAGGAAACATGTCTTGAAGGGCTTCGGGCTTGCAACAAGCTTCGGAAGTCACATTAATTTTGAAGAAGCCGTGGAACCCTGTCGAACATAGCCTTAGCAAAACATGCTGACGACGGTGACAGGGATGAAACGGCTAGCGGCTAGCACTGGGCACCAAAGCTGCTACGATCTCCAGCCGGTGTATTGATATTCATCCCTATAGGTCAGCTGGTGAAACATCAACTGCGTTGTTCCGTTTTGCTCTTGTCACCGATTCTCATACAGTCCTCCTGAGGCAGATTATGTAGCGGCCTGGACACTTCAAATGACACTTTAAATACCACTAAGATGCACCTAGATAATTGATCGCACAACCCTATCCCATTCTTGAAAGCACCTACAAATGAAGACATGTATACTGTACACCAGTATCCCTCTGCAATACCCATATTAACTTTCCGTGCAACTCCAACTCTTTTCCATGTATGGAGGCACCCATAGTATGAGGCACCCTAAACCCTAAACCCTACACCCTAAACTCGTATGAGGGCAAGGCTCGAAAAAGAGGTCGTTGCCGCGGAAGTCACGAAAGCCGCGGCCACGCATGGATTGCAGATTGGCTTCATCGAGGAGGAGCCTCGACGTTAGTATACGGTTTAGGGTATACCCATAGGCCGCCCATAGGTAGTTCTTTTTTGTGGTTCATATTCAGAATCCTATAAGGTAATCCCAAAAAGGGACTACTCAGGGGCCTATGGGTAAGGCAGCCTTCATAATCTTGGAACCTGATTAAGAAACTTTGGGTTTTTGACGAGGGTGTTTTGTGTTTTATATGAGTACTACTATATTTCGGGGTCTTAGGGCCAGTGTGTCGTAATCAGGCTCCTGCATGAATTAGAACACCTATACAAGGTTTGGCGGTAATGGGATCCCCGAGGAAAAAGCAACTTTTCAGGCTTCTATATATACTGGACTTTGAGGCAACCAGGGAGAAAAAAGTATAGACTTTTCATTTCTAATGGTTCCTTTAAGGAACAGGTCCAAAAAAAAGTATTCAAGTATGGTACTCTAAAAATCAGTACAAGCTGCGTTGGGTGAGGGAAGTCGTCAAAGGCAGCCTTAGGGTTTAGCGCCGAAGGGTTGGGTTTAGGGTACCCTAAACCCTAAACCCTAAAACCCTAAAACCCTAAACCCTAGGGTTTCGGGCTTGGGGTTTCGGGAGTTCGGCCTCCCTTGTGCTACAGCCTACTTTTATGAAGCTTCCCGACACTCCCTAGAGATCTGCGACTCGTCAGACTGCTGGTTTAAGATTTAGGGTTTAGGGTTTAGGGGTTGCAAGTGAATCACTTGTGTGCTGTAACGCATTGCTGGCTACACCACAGCTACGAATGCTCAGGGGAAAACAAGAAGCCTGCAGGCAGAGAGGATAGAAGGGCCGTTTATACCGTCCTAGCGTCTCTAGCCTGTGGCTCCTTCCGAAGCTTCACTTCAGCTTGTGCAAGTGTGGTTACTGCCAGCGCTACCGGCTTGCACGGTAGCGGAGCCTCCTTTCTTGGAGGCGCCGAGAACGAGTTTGGGAGATCCAGGGACCAGTGCTGCTTGCCGCGGGGGCCGCAGGCAGAAGGCATGTCGGTAGCTGGAGCAATCACACGGAACAAGGAGGGCGTTCCACAGTGGAACGGAGAAAGTGCTACGTTCAATGAGTACGAAGAACAGTGCCTGATCTATGAACAAAGCCAGGAGTACTACAAGAGATACATGGTGGGACCAAGGTTGTTGAGTGAATTGCAAGGACCAGCCAAACGGCTGGTCGTGGGCCGTTCCCCCGACTGGGTAAGTTTCCCAGGTGGAGTTCAACTGCTTTTGTCAACGCTGCGAGCCTCTTTAGGCAGACCTCAGGTGTCGGAACTTGCGGACTTCTTGACGAAGTACTTCAAGCAGACACGTCGTCGCAGTCAAGAAAGCATGCCGGATTATATCACCCGGAAGTGTGAAACTTATCTGAGGGCCCAGCAAGCTCTTCAACGAGTACTTCCTCACCACGCAAGCAAGACTGCCGAAGACCACGGCAGGATGTCCTCCTGGACGCCCAGCTGGAGTCGACGCGTGAGTCAAGACTCCACCACCAGCGAGGTCACCGGATGAGAACCTGTGGGACAGCCAGCTGCCCCCGTCAGTGAAACCACCGAGGCCAACGCCGCTGAGCAGGACGTGGATGATGGGGACCGTGCTGGAGATGACCAGTGGAGATGGGGAGGTTGGCACGCGGGCTGGTCCTGGAGGGGACAGGCCTCCTGGCAGACCAGCTGGGACAGATGGGACACCCAGTCCTCTTCTACCTGGACCAGGACCCCGACCCACAAGCCGCTGGTGGAGATCCTGCCCGACTTTGTCCAAGGCTGGTACTTACTGGCAGACAGTGGATTGGGAGTCGGCGACAAGAACATGATTCATACGGCAATTCAAGGAGACTACTCATTGCAACGAGTGGCACAGGAACTTCGTTCCCAATGGGACGAATCAAGCCTTCGACAGAGGGATGGACATGGAAGGACGCAAGCGAGCTACATGGGTGAAGATGCAGAGGCTGAGTCCGACGGCGACTACCAAGAGGGCCTCCAGGTGGACTACTTGAACGAGACAGGGCAGGCTCTCGTGGCCGAGTACGAGGACGAGGCCCAGCACGCGATGGCCATCATCCAGCAGGGCAAGCGAACCTTGAAGGAAGCCAGGGCCAAGCAACAACAGGTCAAGCTTTCTAGACAGTATTTCCGGGGTGGGCCGCCAAAAGGGAACAAGCCTACAACCTGGAGACTACCACCTGGAAGCCTGGACAGAGCCGCGATGACAGCCAGATGCAGTGTCTCAAATGCGGCCAAATCGGCCACCGGGCTGCCAACTGCCCCAAGAAGGACGAGAACCACGGCCAGGCGAAGATGACGGATGAAGGTGATGTGGAACAAGCTCCATTTGTTTGCTATGCGGAGCTGGCCTTGTCGGCGTCGACGGAAACCGCAGCTATGACCACAGCAGAGGCGGTCAAGCGAGGATGGTGTGTAGTAGATGGGGGGGCTACCAAAACCATTGGTAGCATTACGGCAGTCCAGAATGTACTGGACCGCAACAAGCAGGACTCCGGAGACTCCCGTCTACGCCACGTGGACACCAAGCGCCAACCCGTCTTCTCCTTCGGCAATAGCTCTGAGAACAAGTGCGCCTCGACCGTGGAATTGGCCATCCAGGCGGCAGAAAAAGAGGGCACCATGACCATCCACACGTTGGACACTGGTGCCGGGCCCATCTTGATGAGTGTGTCAACGTTACGGTCGCTTGGGGCCGTGATCGACTTCGAGGCGGACCTGATCTGCTTCCGACGCGTGGATCCCAGCCGCATCATCAAGGCACGGCGCTCGCAGAGTGGGCACCAGCTCCTTCCTCTGTATGGAAATATGTGTGAAGCTTCTGTCACGGCCAATCGTGCCGTTCCGAGCCTTCGTGACTTTTTATCCTAGGGACAACTCCTTCCGCTGTCTGAGCCTGAAAGACCGTGGAAGGACACTTGTGTAGTATCAGGCAAGGGTAGTTCTGAATTTCAGAATCGGGTACCTAGTACCTCTTCCGAAAGCAGTAGATTTGGTAGTGGTAGCATGGAGAGTAGAGTTTCAGATTCCTCAACTACATCCTCTATGTCGATGAGATCACAGAGCAATGCTGTCAACCATCCAGTCGAGCAGTTCTTGTGTGAAGCACCACGAAGCTCACGTGACAGCCACTCCGGCCCGAAGCAAGATCAAGGATCCCACGCCTCAGAGAGCCGAGACCAACATGAGCATCGCGACGATGAAGAAAGCGCAGCTGCAGGAGCTGCTGAGCCAGATGGGCGAGGACCCGCCCAACCGCTGGACGAAGGTGGAGCTTCGCCAGAGGATCGTGGAGCTCGACCCGGAGCTCGCCCAGCATCAACGAGGACAAGATCGCGACACCGAGTTGCGTGGGCTCATCAGGAAGATCAACCAGGCCAGCAAGAAGAAGCAGACTATGGTGGCCCTATGCGAAGGAGAGTTGCAGCTGGCCCTCACAGGGAACGAGACCTTGGCGCAGTTGGAGCGTCGAGCGGTGGAGCAAGCCCACCGTTTGGCACGTGCTCATGCCCAGGACTATGTGGGTTTCGGCAAGCACAGCGGACTCCAGTACGAGGACATCAACCACTACCAGCCGTCTTACCGAGCATGGGTGCTACAGACGGCACAGGAAAATCCGGGAGCCGACTATCGCCTGGTCCGCTTGGCCAACTGGCTCCGGAACAATCCCCCAGCGTTGGAAGCCGATTCGCCTGTGAGGACAGCTCGGCCCAAGGCCAAGATGATGATGAAGCCCAAGACGACCATGAAGTCGCCGCCTCCCACGACGATCGACGAGGACGCGGCAACATCCTCGGATGGTCCACCGATTCGGGCGGACCAGCTGGCCAAGGTGCTGACACAGCTGTCGGGCGCCATCGAGACCCTCCAACACGAGATGAAGGACCTCAAGGAGGAGAAGGAGGAGCGACCACGCAAGAAGGACGCCAAGAACATGGGGCGAGTGGCAGCATCCGACACAACGTCCGAGGGCTACACGAAGGTGGACAAGGACTGAGCACGGGTAGTGCTCTCAGTACTGAGCTGCCGTATGAAGCTCAAGGCGTTCCAATGAGCGCTGGGAGAGCTAGTCAGTTGGAAGAAGAATCACGGAACATTGTGCCAGGGTTGTTTCAGGCTTTGGTGAGCTATGATAGGCCGGTTCTGTTGGAAGTGTGTTGTTCTGTTGGAAGTGTGTTGTGATTCGGATTCCTTCCTGTCAGCAGCTGTACAAGAGTACACAGGTTGGGCCGGAGCTGCCCAAAGACTTTCCTTGTGGAATGGGGCCGATTTGAGTACCTCAGCCGGAGTGCGAAATGTGTTGGAGAGGATAGCCTCCGACAATCCAGGCACGGTGTGGTTGTCCCCACCGTGCGGACCTTTCTCCCCGCTACAGCATACCAACAGCCGGACGCCTGAACAGTCCGAGGAGCTAAAAAGGAAGCGAGAGTATGCACGACGTATCTACGCAGGAGCTGCAATCATTTTCAGATTTTGCATGCAGAGGGGTGTGCATTGTGTGTGGGAGATGTCCGAACGATCTGATGCCTGGCGGCTTCCTGTTCTGCAAGAGCTTGTTAGAAGGTATGACCCTCATGTTTGCGTCACGCATGGCTGTAGGGTAGGACTTAGAGACAAGGACGGTAGCCGACTGGTGCGCAAGGGATGGAAGCTGATCACGTCACATGGTAGGCTGGCCCAGGAGATGCATCTTGAGTGTTGTTGTGCGAAGAATTACCAACATGGAAAGTGTGAAGGTGAGACGGCTACGCGTAGTGCTAGGTACACGAAGAGTTTTGCCTCCCGAGTAGCTAAAGCTTTGGCTCTGGAACTCACGTCGTACCTAGTGCAACAAGAGTGTCAAGGAAGTTCTAGTCTTCCTGAAGTGTTCGGAGAAGGCATGATGTGCCAGTGTCGAGAGCTCCCAAGGGAGACACCCGGCAAGTGCGGCGCATGCCTACTTGGGGAGTTGGTGGTACAGGGTAGTCAGGATTCAGGGAGTTCAGGGCCCCCTAGACCTCAGGCAACCCAGGAATTGGTTACCCAGGACTTCGAACCCGAACCTCAGGTTGATGAAGCTTACAGTGTAGCCGAGGTTCAACAAGCCGAAGCCCGGGCTCAACAACTTCTCCAAGCCAAAGACTGGAGCACAAAGGCTTGCGAAGACCTCATACGAAGTCTCCCCCTGAAGCCCCAAGCTGCTAGGCCGGGACAGTTGGGTAGCGATAAAGTGAAGTACTTCGTCTTTGGTGCTTATGCCCACGGGGCACAGTATGGCATCACGAACAGAACCAACCAATTCCCGAAGTGTGTGCAATACTTGAACATGTACATGAAACAGAAGACCAACAACAGTAGAAAGTGGACGTCACTGGTGGTGAATGTGAACAACAGCATGCCTTTGCACCGAGATGTGAACAATCAGGAACAACAACCCAACCTTGTGGTAGGAGTCAGCTCATATTCCGGAGGAGGTCTCTGGGTCCAAGAGACGACGCAAGGAATCAGATTGAATCAAGATGTGACGGAGCGAACGGCTCTCACTTCGAGATGTACACCGCACGGGGAAACCGTGTGGGGACGAGTGTTCGATACGAAGGACAGGGTTGTGGAGTTTCCTCCAAAGGCCTGGCATGCGACAGAAGAGTGGAGTGGAGAGAGAGTGATCATTTCAGCTTATTCCAGCCGCGCGCAAGGACACTTGAGCCCTGACAGCTTGCAACAGTTGCGTTTTACAGGATTCCCTTTGCCGCCTCAGCCAAACCGAACTGCTGTAGGAGTGTATGCGGTGGGTTCGAGTGAGAGAGACAGAAAACAAGAGGTTGAGAGACTGAAGAAGCAACTGTATCTTCTGCATGCTGCAACAGGACACTGTTCCACCAAGTATCTAGTGGATGCCCTGAAGCGAAGGAATGCCAAGCCCGAAGTTCTCAAGTTGGCTGCTGAGTTTCGGTGTTCAATCTGTGAGGAAAGGAAGAAGGTTTCCCCCCGAAACCTCGCATCTCTGGAACCCCTTCCCCCAAAGTTCCACACGGCGGCAGCAGACATCGGCCACTGGCGGCATCCCAAGTCAGGAGAGCACTACCAGTTTATGACAGTGATAGATGAAGGGTCGCGATTCAGAATTGCCAAGATCCTTTCGGTAGGAGCGAAGCAGCAGCCCTCGGGGGCTACTTGCATTGCCTACTTGCGAGAAGGATGGGCTCAGATCTTTGGGAATCCCAGGACCTTGAGATTAGATCCGGCAGGTAACTTCCGGAGTGAGGCAGTGTCAGACTACTGCCACAGACACGGGATTTTCCTGGACTTGGTCCCTGGTGAGGCTCATTGGAGGATTGGGGTTTGCGAGCAGGCAGTTCAAGGCTTAAAGGTGGTTATGGATAAGCTTGCGGCTGCAGAGGATAGCATCAGTGCAGAGGAGGCCCTGGCAACGGCGGTAAGGATCTTCAATCTGAGGGACTTGATTCGGGGATTCTCGCCAGTTCAGCATGTGTTGGGACAGGTGCCCGATGAAACTGGCCGCATTGATGTTGTGACTCCTGCTCTTCCCCCGGAACTCCTCATTGAGAACCCCACTACTGAGTTTCAACAGGCGGTTCAGAGGAGAGTTGAGGCGGAGAAGGCCCATTCGGAGTGGAACGCAAGGCAAAGGCTCAACCGGGCCCAAAACTCCCGAAGCCGTCCCATTATGGATTACCATCCTGGAGAACTTGTGTTCTACTGGCGACAACAGGATTCCTCGAAGAACAGGCAGGGACCGGGATCCAAGAGGGGGTACTTTATGGGACCCGCAAGGATCCTAGCTACTGAGGACCGGAGGAACCCAGATGGTACATTTCGCCCAGGTTCTATTGTCTGGTGTGTACGGGGACGACAGCTGGTGAAGTGTTGTGTTGAACAGCTTCGGAGAGCCTCTCAAAGAGAGGAGTTGGTTGAGGCTTTGGCTGAAACCGACGCCACCCCCTGGAGTTTTCATAGGGTTGCTGAGCAGATTGGAGGGAATCAGTATGAAGATGTGTCTGCCAACAGCCCTAGTGAAGCGGAATGGTGGAGATCACAGGACCCTTCGGAAGAGAGGCAACCAACACGGCACAGGGTTCGAGGTAAACGACCCGCGACTCAGGCGCCAGCTGAGGACTCGGATGAGGAACTCATTCCTGCAGAGGTGCGAACTCCTTCCTCGAGTTCCCGACAGAGGCCACGGATCTCTGAAGAGACTGGAGAGTGCTGGTGGGCTCAGATCAAGGAACAGGCTTGGTCTGAATGTGAGCAGGCTTTCTGGCAGGATGAGAGGGCTAGCGTTGAAGTTGAGATAGAGATGCCACACACCAACCGAGGGTGGCAGCGTGCAGTGGCAGATTTATCCTGCTACATGGTTGGAGCCATGAAGCGCAGAGCTGTTGAAGTGAGGGAGAAGACCTTGAGCCCTGAAGAGAGGGAACAGTTTGCGGCTGCAAAGGCTGTGGAGGTTCGGAATTTCATAGCTGCTCAGGCTTTTGAAAGTTTGCCAGATCATGTGAGACCCAGCAAGGCCCAGGCTATCGGGATGAGATGGATCTTAACCTGGAAGCAACGTGAAGACGGTTCCCGAAAAGCCAAAGCCCGCACGGTCTTATTAGGCTACCAAGACCCGGCCTATGAACACCGGAGCACCACAGCCCCAGTCATGTCCCGCCAATCCCGGCAAATGCTCCTTCAACAGGCAGCAAACCGATCCTGGACAGTGCATAAAGGAGATGTGTCTGGAGCATTCCTCCAGAGCCGAGAGTATCCCTCGGTCTTGCATTGCATTCCCTGTGATGAAATATGTGATGCGATGAAGGTGCCTCGGGGAAGTGTTTCCAGGTTGAAGAAAGCTTGTTACGGATTGGTTGACGCTCCTCTGGAGTGGTACAGGTCTGTTTCAGAGTTCCTGGCAAGCCTAGGTTTGGAAAGGACCTGGAGCGACGCATGCATGTGGACTTGGAGAGTTAAGGGCCAGCTTCGAGGGATCATATCCGGCCATGTGGACGACTTCTTGTTCGCCGGGGATTCCAAGGATGAACAGTGGCAACAAATTCTTCAACAAATCAAGCAGCGATTCCAATGGGGGGACTGGGAACAGGATGAGTTTGTTCAATGTGGGGTCAAAGTGAAAAAGGTGAAAGGGGGGTTTGCCTTGAGCCAGGTTCAGTACGTGGAGGGTCTGCGGGAGATACCTCTGAATGCCAGTCGAAAGCGACAGCGGCAAGAAGCGACGAGTGAGAAAGAGAAGAGTCAACTGCGTGCAACTTTAGGAAGCTTGAGTTGGCTGGCACAACAAACTTCTCCACATCTTTCGGCGGAAATCAGCCTCTTACTGTCGGAGGTTGCTACCAGCCAGGTGTTGACGATCATCAAGACTAATCAGCTAGTACAGAATGTGCGACAGAGAAAAGAGCATCAGATGCTGATACATGCATTTCCTGAGGACCAAGAGTTGGCCATGTATGCCTGGGTAGATGCAGGCAACACTAACCGTCCCGACGGGAGCAGCACTCAGGGAATCTTTGTGGGCTTAGGACCAAAGGCGATGCTGCGAGGAGCGATTGGGAAAGTGTCCCCAATGGCGTGGCACTCTTCAAAGGTTGATAGGGTTTGTAGGTCACCTGGGGCGGCCGAAGCCTTGTCAGCGGTGAATGGAGAGGACGCTTTGTTCTTTGCCCGTTACCAGTGGAGTGAGCTGGAGCATGGAATTCCTGATGTTAGGAAGCCCCGGGAAGTAGCAAGGAGGGTTATCGGATGCCTAGTGACAGATTCGCGCAATGTCTACGACAAGCTGCACACAGAAGTCATGGTGGTCAAAGGCGCTGAACGCCGAACAGATCTGGAACTGATGAGTTTAAAGGAATCACAACAGAGCACAGACTTGATCATCCGTTGGGTGCACTCAGAAGCTCAGCTAGCTAACAGTTTGACAAAGAGTGGTGGTGGCCGTGAAATGGAGCTCTACTACCAGATGCAACATCAATGGCGGATTGTAGAAGATGATCAGATGAGATCGGCACGAAAGCGACGTCAAGACGGGCTTCCACCTCTAGACTGTGAGGTACGAGAGGAATCTGAAAAGTGAGGATTTAAAGTTTCGGAAGAGGGAACGGGGCATGCAAGTGAATCACTTGTGTGCTGTAACGCATTGCTGGCTACACCACAGCTACGAATGCTCAGGGGAAAACAAGAAGCCTGCAGGCAGAGAGGATAGAAGGGCCGTTTATACCGTCCTAGCGTCTCTAGCCTGTGGCTCCTTCCGAAGCTTCACTTCAGCTTGTGCAAGTGTGGTTACTGCCAGCGCTACCGGCTTGCAGGGGTTTAGGGTTTAGGGTTTAGGGCCTAGGGGGACCCCACTATGAATAATGGGGAACACCCTCTTTACACAAACTGGAGGAAAAAAAAAAACGTGCGACGGATTTCTCAGCGGCTGATGCACCTTAAGGCTTGTAGGATCGACGAAGCATTCGGGAGCCCTACTGGTTCGGGAGCCCTGGGGGGCCATGTAACCAAACGCCCCCTAAACCCTAAACCTTAGCATCAAAAAGCCCAAAAGCCGTATATGATAGGGTCTTTTTGCCCAAAAGCCTTAAAACATGAGTCCTTCGGTGCTAAGGGTCAACCATGATCCCGAAGGCAGAAAAAAAAGGAGAATATCGAGGAGGGAAGCGTCCTATGAAGCGGGGCTTGCAGGGCTTGCGCTACCCATAACTTTCCAGACCTATACATTAGGATTCGGGTTTAGGGTTTAGGGTTCAGGGTTCAGGGTTTAGGGGGGACAGACCACATGCAAAAACCTTTGCGTAATGTCCAAACCCCTCGACACTACTCCGGTGCATGCCGGAGGAGCTGTAAGGTCTGTCGTATCTCGTTGGCCTGACACAGCAGCTGCTAAACCCTAAACCCTAAACCCTAAAGCCTAAACCCTAAACCCTAAAACCTAAACCCTAAACCCTACACCCTAAAACCTAAACCCTAAACCTATAAGCCCTAAAACCCTACATAAACCTAGAAACCCGAAAATTCTCAACCCCTTGGGGGTCCATGGATTAGGATCTGGGGGCTGCTTTTGCAGATTTAAAGCCTCTCCGGTGCGGGTGGTTCTTTTAGCTTGGTTTAAGTCTTTCATGTAGGGCGGCTGTTAGAGTGTAGTCCAGGGGCAAATATAAGGATGAAACAAAAATCTGGGTCGAGCCGAGGGGCTCTTGAACTAAAACCCCGCAAACCCGGAACTCTGGACCCTGATCCCTAAACCCTAAACCCTAAACCCTAAACCCTGAACCCTGAACCCTGAACCCTGAACCCTAAACCCTAAACCCCTAAACCCTGTACCAGCTGGGTAGTTTTCTAAATGAGGGCCCTACCAGGTCTCCAAAACGGTACGGCACCCTTATAAGGATGACCTTAAAAGGGACCCGAATTTCGAGAACTACACCTAAATGGCCGTTTAGGGTTTAGGGCGATTGCCCAACCTGGCAGTGGTTTGCCTGGCCGTGGAATTAGGGCTCCGGTGTCCGAAGTGGGCGGTGCCTGGATGGTCTTGGGATGGCTTCACACTACCCAAAGGATCCATAGTAATTCCTTTTTTGTGGTTCATATTTAGGATCCTATAAGGTAATCCCCAAAAAAGGAACTACTATGGAGCCGATGGGTAGGGCTTAGGGTTGCCAGCCCTCCAATTTCCCTCATGCAAAAGTCAACCTCGGAGTGCCAAACCATATAAACTCTGAATCTCACCGTAAGTGCAGAACCTGCAAGGCCCGATAAATGTCTAAGTCTAAGCCGTTTGTGGGGTATCTACCGTTCCTTAGAGGTTTTGGGAGATCATGGAAGCTGAACGCTTCTTTTCAAGTCAGACCCCATAATCAACCTCATTATGGTATGGCGATGCTTTGCTCGCCAAGCCTTCAGCACCTCGTCCAAACGGCCCGACAGTGTCAGCGACAGGCCAATAATGAGGGCACCTGCGGGTGGGTTGTTTTCAAGGTTTCAGGGTGTTGGGGGCTCGGGGCAGGCTCATGCCAAATCTTGCAGACTCTAAAGTCGCTCGCAGGCCCTTTTTCCTTTGGGGGGTCAGGTTTATAGGATTTAGGGTTATAGGGCTACTGGGGTATTATAGGGTTTTTCGGTGAAAATTGGTATGGAAGTTTTGTTTGCTCAACCTCGTCGACCCTTCACAAGGCCTGTGGCTCTCTGGCACAGCAGCGTCAGAATGAAAAAGGCGACCCCATTCATGGGGAGCGGAAGAGGGATCCCGTTTTAGGATCCCGGCACCCTCGAAGTTTTTAGGGCGCAAGCATAGGGTTTAGGGTTTAGGGTTTAGGGTAAAATAGGGCTTGGTACGTATAAAATGCTGTGGTTGTTCGGTGTTTTGAGCTAGTGGGCTCTGGTTGGTCAGGATTTGGGCTTCAAAGCGATTATGAAGGATTTTGGGGCGTTAACGGACAAGGACTGTAAAGGGATATGAGTATGTCTGAAGTCAAGAATCCCATTGCAGCCAAAAGGGCAAAAACATAGGATAACATAGGCATCACCAAACACCCTAAACCCTAAACCCTGAAGCCTAAAGCCTAAAGCCTACACCCTAAACCCTAAACCCTCTCGGTCCTATACACCCCAATCCTACACCCTGAAACCTCAACATCTGAACTCTACCTGTGGCCCCAAAATCCTATACCTTCTCAGGGAATACATTTTTCTGACTTTGATAAATACGGAGCCCAGAGAAGGTAGGTCTTTTCGGGTACGGGCAAACCCTGTCGGAACAGCAACCCCAACGCCCGGAACAGCTAAACCTTACTCCCCCCCAGCACATCAAGTTCCGGCAAAAACTCGGAAGAAACAATCCCGGTTAAGGTACATGATATGGGGGCCGCACTACTTGGGATCGGGCATCGGGGTATAGTATGGGTCCTTGTGGGACTTGCGGGGGCCTATATGCGAATATAGTTTACAGAGTACGACCCTGCCCTGCGGACCTTGAGTATAAAATGATATGTAATGCTTTCTGGGCTATTTTGAGCCGTAGGGCTACTTGCCACTACTGAGACCACCCATGAGAATTTCATCTATAATTCCCAGGTCACCCAGGTCCCACATCCACAATGCCGGCAGTTCTAGCAGCTCCCAGGGGCATTACGGCATGCCACAATCGTAAAAGGCAGAGGCCTAACTTCAAACACCGAGACCCTGAACGGCTCAGAACTGCGTACAATACCCGACCCACCCGAGGCCATAAACCCTCAAACACGAAAGCCCCCAAACCCTATACCCTGAAGCCTTCTCGGCTCCTTGTACCTGCAGCCCCGCATCTCCGCACTTTCTCCGCTTCGCGCGGGAAGTCCCGTAGCTGTTGCCGATTCGCACCAGCCAAAAGACCCCAAATCCGGGCGAACTTGTCCATGAGAGAGGGGATATAATGCGAAACAGGAAACCCTGAGGAAAAGTACGACTGCTTGCTTAGGCTTCCATCATGCGGGAAAAACGTGCGTTCAGCGGGGTAGTTCTAAAGCTAAGATCGTCTGGACGCCTTGAAGTAGACTGCCGGTTTGGATCCCTAGACCCTAAACCCTTAAGAAACAGCTGTCAGTGTCGAGACCTGGACTTCCAAGGCAGACTTCCCAATTCAGGCACTAGGGGCTGAGTACTCTAGCCCCCAAAAAAGGGGCCCTTTTAATTATGGTAGGATTATCTAAGCCCAAAAAGGTTAAAGGTTACCTACTCAGCTACTAAGGGCACTTTGGGGTCTTCTGGAAGCTGGCCACGGTGCTTCCATTAGCCTTTCATTGCGCATCTTAAAGGTCCCAGGGCCGGCCCCCTAAAACTTGAACCCGAATAATTAATAGTAGTAACAATAATGATGATAACGATAATAAACTACTAATAAATAATGTATATTTTTATTATGATTATTAGTATTATTATCCGTATGCAGACAAGTGATCAACAACCCAACCTCCCAGGAGTACCGTGGAGATCGCCGCAACCCTAATCTGTGCCGCTTTACCTAGAAAAACTTCATCTCTTCAAGCCTAAACGGCTGGACCCCATCCATCATGTGGGTAGTTATCCAAGATAGGGTCCCTTCTTAGGTCCCCATTTCTAGGTAGAAAGGACCCGAAAAAGGGACCCTAGTTTCGAGAACTACCCAGGAACCTTTGCTTGCAAGTGGGGACCAAGGCGACCGGACGTAGAAGGTGAGGGTTCAGGGTTTAGGGTTTAGGATTTAGGGTTCAGGGTTTAGGGTTTAGGATTTAGGGTTCTATAGGGTCTAGGGCTTGGTCGGGCGTAGTCATGAGATTAGAGGTTGTAGGGTAGCCTGGCTTTGCCCTTCGTTGCGATGTTTATGCTTCGGGTCTTGGGCTTTGCAGGGTAGACTGTACGAATCTGGATCAACCCTAAACCCTAAACCCCCAAACACTGTTTTAATACCTAAACCCTAAACCCGTAAACCCC
>CAJNJA010059819.1:6890-23812 GCA_905231915.1 Symbiodinium necroappetens
CCCTCCCTCCCTCCCTCCCTCGATTTGTCCATCCGTCCGTCGATCCATCTTGCCATTCATCCACCCGTCCGTTCCGTTCATGTACCCATCCAGGCGTGAATTAAGAAAACTGCGAAAACAATGCACTGATTTCGAGAACAAAGTGAGGCCACTCTATTGGAATTAACATGGATCACGCTTACCGGACGCAGAGACGCATGTATATATTGGAATTTACAGTGATTTGGCTCGCACTGCCCGGAGGATGCGTACAGCCGGCGTCACCGAGACGGTCGGCAAAGCGGAGCACGAATCGTCACGGCACGGCGGCACCACATTGCTCGGCAAATCCGCGCACGAATCGTCACGGCACCACATGGTGATGCACAGCGGCTCTCGCTAGCCCTGACCTGTGCGTTACAAGATGTTGAACTATAGGTATAAAAAGAGACAACCTCACGAGAAACTATGACATGCAACCTCGCGACAACCCGAGAGACAACCTCACATCAACATCACAACCACATCATGCCACCCAAATACCGTCACATCATAAACATTCAATCCCCTCGGCAAAACAACTCCTGAACTCAAGCCCGACGGACGTATAGGTTCTCCGTATGGAATGTTGTAAGTTGCATGGTTTAGTTCTACTTTCACCGTTTCCTTGGGGAGCTCCAGGTCAACCCTCCCTGGACTATGCAGGGGCTATATGTGATTATATGGATTCCCGTAGTGTTATTAAAAACGTCTACCTCCTTGGCTACTATGTAGTCACGTGAAACCAGAGCTGCATGGATGGTACCAGCATGCTGCTACAAGGAGTCACTCTAGCAAAAACGGGTGCCGCCTAGGGCCGTCGCCGTCGTCGGTGCTAGAAGAGGAGCTGTTACACCTGGGCCACACTTTTTGAAACCTGGCAGGACCTGGCAACCTGAAAACTATGCTACACCGGAGGTTGCTTTCTGCTGCGTACTAGCTTTAAGTTTGCAGGTTGGCGAGCAGAGCAGGCCAAACTGCGGGTATGATTTCCAAGAGGCGTCTTTACAGGATGCCAGCGTAGATCCCCAAACAGTGATCATGACAGAGCAGCACGAAGACAATGACAAGACAAAAACTACCACCAGGACCAGGACACCACCTAGAGACCAATGGAGGAGACCCCTGCGGTCTGCCAAAGACCACCAGAAGACTGCAGGAGACCACGAGGCGTCCTCCAGGATCCCACAGATCACCAAGAGACCACCAGGACACCACGGCCCAATAGCTTCCCGCCAAGCGGCGGACTTCCCTTTCCACCTAATCATCGGCTGGCAACTTTCCAACAATGCTGCCTCCGCTTCAAGTCATGCCACAGCACCTGGTGACATCGCAAATTCCGATACCAGGCATGCTGCCGCCAGAGATACAGGGAAATCAGCACTGTCAACACACGCCCCAACCAACCGGCCAACCTTCGCAGCAGATTCCTCCGGGCTTGGAAGGCAGGCCTCAAGCACCAGCAAAATTTCAGGCCGCCGGAAACCAGGCTTTGAAGGCCCACCGCTTCAGTTTCAGGCTGCCGATCAGGCCCCGCAGCAGCAGGCACCGAGTTTTGGGGGCCCACCCCAAACATCATCAGATCTTCAGGCCGCCGGGCCACAGACTCTGCTGGGCTTGGAAGGCACACCCCGTCACAGCAGCATCCGCAGCACAGTTCGCCAGGCTTTGAAGGCCCACCGCTTCAGTTTCAGCCTCCCGCCAACCAGGCCGGGATTCAGGAGGACGGCCAAAATGATTTCTCAAGCATCGGCGGCATTGGGAGATTTCGAGGCCAAAAGGTGACCAACCTGTTGGAATTTACTTACAATGGATCTGGCTTTCCAGGGAACAGCGCCGGACGGCTCCTGTGCAAACAAAAGGATTTGGGCCAAAGTAAGTGCCACATGCGGGAGCCGCATCCTGCGGAGCGTTTTTCCGCGCAGACCGCGGGCACACACACCCACACACGGCAACCGATTCTCGTTACCTCGAGTGCTAGATCACAACCCCGTAGTGTGTACCATGCTATGTGTCTGTGCCATGTCGGGTTGCGAAATTGGCCGCCAACGCGGGATGAACATCACCATGGGCTGGCCATAATTGCTCGAAAAAGTGCGTAATTTGGCGGCATAGATGCTGAATATGGACGTCGTCATGGGCTTGCCATGGATGCTCTCAAACTGGATGCACTGCCAGCATGGAGGCCATCATGGGCAGAGGGTTCGTTCTCTCGAGGCGGTGTCTGTTCGCCGGCGCATTCCAGTGATTCTGACAGGAGGAGTGGCGATGATGGGATATGCTGGGACATCGGAAACTCCTGCTCGTGTTGATGACGATGAAGGTGATGAAGACAACTACACAGTTTGCTGAGCATGCCACGACCACACCGTCACTAAACATGACGATGAAGACGAACACGCACGTGCGATGACGATGATGGCAATCAAGAATACGACAATGGTGCCAATGTTGCGATGGGTCGTTGCGATGACCATGATGGTATCCAAGCCACTAACCCTACCGTTCGAAGATGCAGGTCATGATGGTTTCACCCCTGAGTACCAGGCCGGTGCCGGCAAGGTTGGGCAGTCCACCAGTGCCCTCAGGTGACAGGCGAAGGGTGTTGGGCTTCTGTGAGGGATTCTCGCAGCTTCGTGGCAACTATAACATCTTTCACAATTTAATTCGCTTTGAAGGTGTTCCGTGCAATCGTTTGGCTTGTGTAGGGACGGCACGAGGGCTTTCTATTTCAATATCGGGGGTTTGGGTAACAGACCCAGATTTCGAAAAGTGATTGAACACAGTCTATTCAGTCAATCGTGCCCTTGTGGTAGTGGTGGGTCGTGTGATTCCACATCCCGACCTTCACGTGAGCTCTTGTGTTGCAGTCGAGGCAAACAAAGTCACTGACGACCCCAGTTGTGCAAGGTAATTCTCGTCGCCATCTCCCAATGTGGCAACAAGTCTAACATGCAGGGAATGCTGTTTGAAGCATGTCAGAGGGTTTCGGGCGTAGGACTGTCGGCCCTGCCGTCCCGCTCCACTCTGAAACCACGCTGTCTCACGCCAAGGTATGTCGGGATGTTAAGACTCTGTAGGCGTAGATTTCAGGTGGGCCTTGAACCCGAAAGCCAAACGACGCAAAGAAGGAGGCCGACGGCAGCCCTTTGGCTCGCATCTCAGAGCTACCAGCTCAAGGCCGTTTCGCCATCAAGGTGTAGGCTGCCTACACGCTAACCCCGAAGCGAATTCAGATCAAGAGTGCTCTACGCGCTTCGCCTCAAACCGTAAAGCCCTAAACCCTAACACTAGACTTGGCCCTAAGTCTAAACTTCGCCCGAAATTTTTAAACCCTAAAGCGCAGAGAAGGAAGCTAATGCCAATGTTCTGTCGGACACTGTAGAGCCCAAAAGGCAGCCATGGGGATCGTAACATTGAGGCCGCTATACCCTCAACAAAGGTCAGTGGTTTAGCGCCGTAGTGTACGGGCCACAAAACTTTCTATGTCCTGGTGATTAAGGGTTCCGACTGCACAGGTTGACCCTGGTCCAAAGGGGGTCCTGAAACCCAAAGACCCTCTGTAAACCCAGAGCCCCCAGCAAGGACTGTTGCGGCGCGTGCAAAACCAAGGATTTTCAGAGACAAGTGTTGCGGTGTTATGACTCAGACCAAGCTAAGAAAAGGCAGTTGCTTATCTTCACGCCCTCACAAACCCACAAATGCTAAACCCTAAGCGCACAAACGCTAAACCGCTAATCTCATAACCCCCGAATCCACGTACAACTTGAGACCCCAAGGCACTACATCTCGGCCCAAACCCTGAAACTTCAAACTCCAAATCGCAAACGCCCTTGGCCCACTGGCAGCTTCGCCAAGAGACCCGTGAAAAGCAACCCAAGACCAGGATCTGCTAAAGGCCACTCTCGGTGGCATCTGAACTCTGAGTATTATTATCATCATCATCATTATCATGGCATGACTATTCGGTCTTAATACTAGTTCCACTTCTCTCAAGGCTCCATCGCTGGGACGAAGGTTGCGACCGGCGCCTGTGCTGGAGCCTGGGTCCGAGACGGTCTCCTCTCTAGTTGATTTTTTGGTTCTTATGGGGCTTATAGTTTAGAGTCTATATAGGGCTTAGGGAGCAAGGACTCCTGTGTTCTTGGGTTCAGCCTAGATTTGGCCCTTTTATGGAGGGCGCCCTTGCGGCTGGAAGATAACCCGTCCCGCTGAACTGCAGTTTCAAACTCTTACCGACCCATCTCCCACGCGAGATGTAGGGGTAACAGGGTACTCGTCGATTTTCATATTATGAGACGGTAACCCACAGGTCTCAGGGCTGCCTCCACCATTCGGAGTTCGGCTCGTTACCCGACCTACCCAAGAACCCATCGAGACTGTCATTTTCGCTCCCCGGGTCTGTGATGCAGTCAGGCTGGCTCGAAGGTAGGCCATCCTGCCTGCATGTGGTCATCTATGCCTGGCAGGGACAAAGGGAAAAAGCAACGTACCTTCTCCTGATATTCTCGGTAGCTCGCCCTCTTCTTGGAGCTGAAATGCTCGGCGGGGCCGGCGCCGGTCCAGTGCACCAAGCAATCGTATAGCACTCGCGGCAGCATGATCAAGCCGACCACATAGATGCGAAAGAGAAAAGCACGCTGTTCTGGGACAACATTCTCATTCAGGAGTGATGGGAAGGCAGTTATCGCGAGACCTACCCAGGCACACCACTCGCCGAAGTAGTTCGGATGGCGGCACCAAGACCACAAGAAGTACTTGTCGAATGGTGCAAGGCCCAACGTAGCGTCGCTCTTCTTGAGCTTCTTGCACTCCTGCAAGAACAGCATCTTCTGGAAATCTGCAAAACTCTCAAAAACCCAGGCTGCGGCCCAAATGGCGAAGCCCATCCACTCAAGCCAAGAGATTTGTGGGTCTGGATTGCTGGCTGTCAGGAAGGCAGGCACGCAAAGAATAATGATGTTGCTGATTCCCTGGCCCAGGGAGTCCAACTGCATCTTTAGCCACCAGGTGTCTTCGGGCATGCCCTCAACGCTGACCCACTTATGCTTCGCATACTGGTACCTCGGAAGATCTTCTTGAAAGCGATAGGTGAAATTGGATGACTGGCCAAACATCACCAGCGCACCCAAGGCCATGCGACCCCCATGTAGAACGAAACATGTAGCAATTAAGCATTTACGAACCCATAACCCAGCACCCAACAGAAGCGAGGTTGCTCCAATCGCAACAAGTCCTGAAGGCCAGCCAATGTCGACATACAGCATTTTGCCTGTAAGCAGGATCGGGAGCTGAACGACAGGCAGGAAGATCATTAGCTGGATGGCAGCATTCGTCCAGAAGAGGCTCTTCAAGGCCGGTGGCGCGAAGAGCACACCAAAAACCTGCGAATATACCAGTGCACCTTCAAGCGGATGAAGACGGCCACCTACTGCAAACCAATGGCGCCAGCTTCCTTTCTGATCAGGCATTGCGATTATACAATTAGCAGCTACACCGAACACGAAACTACCTGGGATAATGACCTCAATCGAGCCGTAGTGAGGCCTTCATCAGAAAGCAGCCATGAAAGTTCCCACAAGGACTGATACAGTGTGGTTGAATCGAAGAATTTGAGAATCCACCTTCGTTCTCAAGCATCACCCACATGTAGAGTCACTTGTGGAATAATTCTGGCTTCGCGGATAGGGCGGCTAGCATCTGGGAAGTCTTCGCAATGCTTCGTTGAGGGTAAGTTAGTGAATTTGAATGAGCTGCTTGACGTCACGTAAACCCTGATCCACTTGAAAGTTGTCCAGATTCAGGTGGAAGAGCTTCTGCGATGAGGGTGCAGGTCAGGCGAGTTTGTCGTATGTGGCGAAACGAAAAAACCTCAACTAACACAGCACTACGAATACTTCCAAACACCCTCAAAGCTCGCCGCAAAGTTGTCGAAGAGTCTGACTAGCTAATTCCTCCTGCCACAATCCAAAGCCCGCGAATGATGAGAACTAGACACCCCAATGCAATTCCACTGCTTTGACATAGCTCCAGACCTCCAAACCCATAAGATAATCCATATTGCCTAGCGACATGCCCGATAAGAACTACAGAAACAAGATGAAAGGCGCTTGCGAAGACTATCTAAGCCCGGTCTCTCTTGAATCCCAAAGCTGGGGAAGCTACACCGCGCTGCCTCAGAACTTGCGATGCTTCCTTAGTCGAAGTGTTGGTCACATCAAACTTCATGGAAGTTGCTGTTTGCTGGAACCTGTGCACTGAACTGCAGAACGCTTAATAGCCATGAACCCAAAACCTCAAAACCCACCTGAAGTGCTTTTTGGGCTCCCGGCTCCTTGCAGCAGCCTTCCACCTTGAGCCCTAGGCCATATAGTCACAAAAGCATTTTAAAGACCCAGACCCCTCCAAATTCACCCAAAGCCGGCGAAGTCAAAAGGTCGCAGAAGAACCCCTGCAGGACCTGTGAGCGCCGATACTCCGAACCCCGTGTCAAAGCCTTCGCGGCGGTAACCCTGAGAGCCAGAAACGAGGAACCTTATATGCCTCTTCTCCCTGAAACCCTTCAAGCCCTTTACATTCTAAACCCTCAACCTAAACTCCTGAACCCTCACTCCCAAATCGCCTCGGCTCCAGCCGAAGCGCTCGCTTCGGTTGTCGCGAAGCGTTTACAATCAAACTCGAAACTTCTGACCTGAATCCGTAAACCATCAATTCGAAATTCTTCACTGCCCAGCGGCTTCCCTGGCGGCGAAGATTTTGTTGCAGGCCCTCGTCAGGTCGTATTCGCAGGCTTTCAAGGCCTCCAGCGCAGCCTGCGGACACTGAGCCCTTTTGGGGTTTGTTCTGTCGCTTCAGAGCTAAGGCTAAGGGAACCTTTCGGGGTTTCGCATTTAGCAGGTAGTGAAACCTTTTCAAGGTTGGACGTCGTCGCAGATGATGTTGACCCCGTTGCTGCTCACTCTGTGCTCCTTCTCGAAGGTTTCGGGGAGTGTAACCATCAAGCACTCTAGAGAATGGTCCAAAGGTTTGTTTCTTGCTTGATGGAAGTGGCACCGTTTGGGATTTCAGGGTCTTCAGTTTCGGGGTTGGGTCTGGTTTTGGGAGCATGCCCTGAGCCCCAAACTGAGACTAAGGGCACCTGCTGGGTGCAGTTGGTGATCTCGACGAGCTCGGAAACTGTCCTCGGTGCAAGCAAGATGTACGATCCAGCATTCAGCTTGCTGTTGCGCGAGGTTACATGGCTTTGGCCTCACAAGCATGTCCAGGCTGTAGCACCGTATGACTTTCCTGTCCGAGCTTTTCTATCCCCAACATGCGTCTTTAGAGACCTGAGCCCTCGTGCACCGGCGTGTTGTATATGTAGCTCTTCATCGACAACCCATCTGCTACTGTTTGCTGCCGTGACTACATGAATGAAGCCTGAACTACACCAAGCTGTAGCCATGCCCTTTCAACTGTGATGACAGACTGTTCGTAAGGCCTCACAGTCTTGCAGTTAACCATTCCGGCAGAAGGCACCAGGACCTGCAAGCAGGGAGGCTATAGCTACGGCAGCTCAAGAAGCTTTGGGCTGAACCCTTCGTCCGGCGTGCCCCTGAACCCTGAGCCCTAAAGCTCTCAGCAAAACAAACAAATTACACTTAGGACGCTAGAGCAAGCAACCTCATCCCGAACATCCTAAATCCTGCACCCTAAGTATGAGCCCAGACGGACTAATCATCCGGAATCACAGCCTTTTCTACCATCACTTCTGTGTCTCTATTTTTCGTCTCAGTGCCAGTCAGGCACCTGCGGGCTTGCACTACGAGAATGTTATCCCCTCCAACCCGACACCCACAAACAAACAAGGATGCCACGTGTCCCGTACGCAGTCACCGGTGCCGGCGCCGTGTCGCTGCCGCCTGTGCCCTGAGGAAGGAAGTTGACTATAGCATGTATACAATAGGGGATTGTTTAAATCAAGATTCCCGTGAAGGTACGATGGAGCGCCCTTGGAGGCTTCGAGTTAGAGGTGCAGGGTTCGAATGCTACAAGGAAAGCCTGAACTCTGCTTGGCAGGGTTGAGGGGTAATTTGGTGAAGATCAAAAGCTGAGACTTGAGCTTTAGATTGATGCTCCCGGAAAACCCCCGAGATTGGCACAATAGCTTTCCGATGCTTCCTGGTGTATGCTGCGCGTTACAAGATAGCATCTCTCCATGTCTTACCTCGTTCTTTGGCTTTTCTCTTTTATTCTCGGCCTCCCTCGCTGTCTATCTTCGTGCTTCTGGCTTTGAGGAAGACCTGCCGTAGCTGCTCGATGTACACCACCCGATGCTGCGAAGTCGTCGTGCAACTGCATGCGGCTGTGACTATCCGTCGTTTATGCTTGGCTTGTTTCTGTTTGGTCGTTCTCTCTCCATCTTGCCATTTCTCTGTTTGATCTCGCTGGCACTCCCTGCCACCCTCCATTCCTCGCCTTTCGCTCCCTTGTTTCTTTGATCTGGATATTGCCCAACTCTAACTGGCCTAGAGATCTGCGCACTACCAACAGAAGCTTCCACCGGCCAGTGTCCCAGCAAATCTGAAGCTTCGGATATTCCAGGGGGCTGCATGCATCATTTCACAGATATGTCGCACGCGAAACCCCATTTCACTCAAGTCAAAACAGTGTGCTTTGTTTGTACCACTTGGATGCCTCGGCGAGGCTCAACATACCACAGGTATCACCACGATTGCCCTGCGCAAGTGTAGTTGGAACCACTACATTAGCCGTGGAGTTGCTGCTGCTTTGTTCGAGAGTTGCCACCCTGGGCTAGATTGTCCTCCCGTGTTCCTCGAGCACGAAAGACGAAAGAGCTCTGATGAGCGTCATGGTATTTGGGGGACACCGTAGGCAGTGTTCCGACAAGATTCGGCAGGGACAGTGGCTGCTGCAGGCTGCTCGCTGCCAGAAACCTGCCTCACGGGCGTGGAAGAAACTGGGCGGGCTACTGCTGATTGTGCCAGCGGCTGTCACGAAGGTGGTGGGCCTGATCCTGGCGAGCCCTGGTTTCTACTGGCTCCAGCCCTTAGGCATCAGCACCTTGAATTCCCCAGATGCAGTTGCCGCGTTTTGACAAGAATCCACGGAGCCCAAGTAAAACTCCATCCTGCCAATCTAATTCTCACACCGCGCAACTGATAAACCATCAGTCCTAAACCCTGAACCCCCGCAACCCCAAAGCCGGCGCTATACCCTGAACCCTAAGCATTGCAGCTCAAACAGTGCCCGATGGGGCTTAACCGGACCTCTTTTGATTATCCAAGGCTGCGAAGTCCCGGCACCCCAACCCCAAAACAATTCGAATCCCTGACCCCGGTTTTCAAACAAACCATTCGATCCATATGCATGTGTACACGCACAACAACTGTGCGCACCGGCCTCCTTGGTTCAAACAATAAGTTCAATGGTTACTAGGCTTCCTGCATACCATGTGGAATATGAGTGTGCCCTCATAGAAGGTGCAGGCGATGGAACAAAGTGTAGACCGCTGGAGACCTTCTAGAGAGCCCGACAAGTTTTGAACTCTTGAAGACGGAAGGCCAAGCCAGCTCATTAGATCATGATCACAGCCTGAAGTTATAGGCCCGTGCTGTTGGAACCTGCCCCCGGCCAGGGTCTAGGACGTAACTCTCCGCCCGAAACCGCAAGCGTCCAACCGTAACTCCAGGTATAGCGCCTGTTAGAAGTAAGACATCAACGGCTCAGACACGGAATGCCTTTCGGTCGTCTCGGCTACCAGCGGCGTCGTCTTAGCACGAAACTAGGGTTGTCAAAGCTTAAAAGAGTCGTGTTTCGGATTAGATCTGAGTTTGGTCTGAGGTCTAGAACTGAGAGACTTTATCTTAAATTCAGCTGGCGGTAAGGGGAGCCCCTTCCAGCGTGAGTCGTGAAATTGATGCAGGATCCTCAACCCTAAGATTTCTTGACCCGAAAGCCGAACCAGAATTGTCGATGGTTGGTGCATCGTTTAGCCTTGGATGGGTAGAGGGTCTGAGGCTTAACCCGCCGCCCCCCCACGAGCCCCAAAACAATCACAAGCTGTCACGCATCAAAAGACACCTATACATGTGCCTTTGGTTTGTAGACTCGCTCGAAGGCCCACATGAAATCAATCAACAGGTTGTCGTCTAAATACGTAGTATGCATGCATGTTGAACTCAATTTTGGTTGACACATGAAGCAAGGCGGACATTCTGATCAATGCACGCAGACAAACAAGCGACGCAACATATATGTAACTAGATAGATAGATAGATAGATAGATAGATAGACAGATAGATAGACAGACAGATAGATAGACAGACAAACAGATGAATTGATAGATACATGAGTTGACAAACAGATACTGTTACTATATACTTTATGTAGGAACTCATGGACTTCAACAAGACAACTACGTTGCTAGCGCGAAATGGTTGTGTATCCGTGTATCCATGCATGCGGACAGCCAGCCAGACAGACAGACAAGCGGACGCAATTTGATGTATGGGTGCTGCAGGGACACTTCCGTGGATTTTGAGCCGCGGCTGCCATCAAACGCGGCTCCGAAGGACTTGCAAGGTTCAAGCTTTGGGGCATACACGGCTTAGGGCTTGGGGCTCAAGGGTGAAGGGATTTAAGGCTTCCGGTTTGAGCATGGGCCTTGAGCTTAGGGTTGATTGTGCCGCCCAGTAGCCGCTGTGGCTGACGTAGCTGGCACCGAGCCGCTGTCCGCCATGGCAGCAACCAAAGCTAATGAAATTAAGCCATATAGCCCAGATTTACACACCACCTTCCCTTAACAAGGATAATGGGGATCCCAACATTAAGGCCCGTAAGGAAAAGGGGTCAACGCTCAATCTGTGATGAGATTACATATTTTTTGAGCTCGCCGCCTTTTGCAGCACCAGACCATGCTCCCACTCTACAAGACCACCCGTGGCTGTGGCTCACGGTGCCTCTAGTCGCAATATCCTAATCCCAACACCTGTTTACTACTGCTATTCCTTTCTCGCTATGAAGCCGCGGGAGCATCCATTGGTGGTCCATGGCTCTGAAACATGGGAGCCCCATGCCTCCACGCCCAGTTTAGGAGTCTATGAGGATGTCTGAGGCCTACTTTGAACCCTATAGCTGAAAGGGCCCCGACTTCTTGAATCTTCGAAAGCCATGTGGCAAAGGGGCTGTTACGTAAGTTGCCTGATGGCAGCTTCGTGCTGTGGTGTCCTTTGCATGCACGATCTTGCTTTCCTAGTTACTCTGTCTCTCTCTCTACAAAAATATATTACTTATTTATTCGTTTGTTTATCTATTTTTTTATTTATTATATACTTCTCTACTAAACCTGGAACTCGACATACATCCCTAAACCCTACATCCCTGAAAGCCCATAACCCTTAATCCTTAGATTCTTAACCCTCAATCTAAAAATTCCGAACCAGGCCCTACCTTGCACTCCTACACACTCGTCTATCTGGTTTGGGGCTCGATGCTCCTTCACCAAAACCCCTGGTGCCCATGAGCATCGGTAGACCATCGTCCCTTGGCAGGCATCATCATAGCGCCCACATTTTAAAGCCGTGAAAGAAAGGGGCTTGTCAAGACAGGTCGCTGGGAAACTAGACCGCAAACGACGAAACACAAAGACTTGGGCTTTTTGTCTAACGTTGCCCTTCGGGTGTAGGATCGGGATTTACTGTTGTGTCCCGGATTCGGGGTGCAGCGGGTCAAAAAGGAAACAGCCATCCCTCACGCACGGGCGAATCTCCGGGGTTGTGGCTTTCATTGCCGAGTCGGCGTGCCGCCCATGGCTCTCAAGGACTCAAAGTCTGGGGTTCAGAGATTAGTCGTTTGAGGAGTTACTTCAGTTCTGGTTGAAGGCCGAAAAGACCCTAGGAGTGATCTAGGGTTTGAGTGAGATCCTAACAAATTAGGGTTTGGAGACTTCGAGCACATGTTTGCAGTACAGCATATCGGGCTTCAGTTTGCATACACCACGAGCTTCGAAGCTGCCTTGACAGGTTTAAGGGTTTAGGGGGTTCTGCTAGGGGCTTTGGTTTTGATGCCTTGACGGGTTGACAGGTTCAAGGCTTATAGGCTCAAGGAAGGGGCAAACCATGCTGGCTTGAAAGGAAGCTTGAACCCTGCTGTTGCAGCCGAGGTGGCGTAGGTCCGGAGTGTCAATTTGAACCTTGGCAAAGGGATAGCAACACAGCTTGTAATGCTTTGGAAAAACTCAGGGCTACCAACTCGGCAGGTGTTTGGCTTGCTTCTAGCTGCTAGGGGTATGGACTTTAGGTATGGGAGCAGGGTACAGGCTGTAAGGGTTCGCAGGGTTCTGGCTGCCACAGTACCTGCGCTAGTGCTTGTTGCCCTGAAGCCCCAAAACCCCAGACCCTAAAACCTCACCCGGGATTGAGAGTTTAGGGTTTGCATTAGGGATTCGAGTTGGCGGGTTTGGCACCCGAGCGCTGAGGTTTGGCAAAGGTCGCCCCAAAACCTGCAGAATAAATTTCAGTGAGCATTCAGTGGGCATAGCCCCAATAAGTTGACGGTACCTCCAGCCACAGGTAAAGTATAAGCACAGTACCCCAAACCCCAAACCCCAAACCCTGAACGCTCGACCCCACCCTAAACCACTAACCCCAACCCCCCACCCCCCCCACCCCGCTCTCCCCGGCCCTACACCCTGGACCCTGCTCGTGTGTTTATGGCAAATGATACTCCTGCGAGTGTTGGTGGCTTCTCAGAAGGAGGTCGCCAGCGATGTCTCGAGGTTTAGGCTTTTGGGGCTTTTGGGCTTCATTTAGGGCTTGTTTCGGGCCCGGCGCCCTAGAGCCTACAGCCGCATTATCGCTTCGACTGCTTACAGTTCAGGCTTGCCGGAGTCTTCAGGGAGCGTGAGTAGCTCCAAAGTAAAGGTTTTGAGTTTCGGTTTACTGGACATCAGAGCATTCCTGAGCTCCGTCGACCCAGGGGTTGGGATGCTTGTGGGGAACCTTTCCGGGTTTTTACGGCTCAAGGTGGGGCTTCAGGGTCACGTCACGGGCAACTTGCAGCGACAAACCTGCCTTCCTGCACTCGCACCTGCGTCCTTGAGATACCCGCAGCTCGGGGCCAAACCGGGAGATTCAAACCGTCACCTGCACCCCAAACCAGATGCCCTGGACAGAATAAATCCATCCTGAGCACTAGTCCATGACGAAATGTCACACTGTTCGCTTTGGGGTCTGACGTGGAGGCGATCGGGTTGCAGGTTTAGGTCAATCGGGGGCTTCTGCATGATGACAACTGCAACCCCTATAGCAACCCTTATTCTTAGAGTAACCCTTATTACAGCAACAACCATGGTTTAATTGCAAACAAAGCCTATTGACAAGTACTAGCCGCCGGCTCTACTTTGCTCTTCCGGCATCTGCTGAGCTGCGGGTGTGGGAAAATGCGCCTGCTGTGTCCCAGGCTCGGAAAACTGATCCGTCTTGGCTTTGGGCCTAGGGTGTTTGGGGCGCTCTTGGTCCGGGTTCAAAACCGAAATTCAACACGGTCCAACTGCTCGATACCACCCTAAACAACGCCCTTAACCTCCAAAGCTTTGGGGTTTTTGGGCAACGGTACCAGGCATGGGGATGCTGACTACCCCAAAGCCGTGAGACCCCTCGGCCCCGAATCAGCAAGTCAGCCTTCTTTCAAAGTTGGATTTAGGGTTTACGGTGCAGGGCAGTCATAAGCCGAGGTGTCACCAAACTAGGAGCCATCGGTTCGGGAGGCCTCTAATTCGTGCTTGTGTACAGTTCACGGGTGTATATGTCGTGCTGGCTGCAGGTCGGCTTTAAAATGGTAATTGTGGCATGACAGGTTGCGACCTAAAGAGGATCTTGAAAAGGTGTAGAATTTCTTGAAGTTCCGGGTTTGGGGTTCTACAGCTTCTCCCCCACGGCCCAAAACTCTACGAAAGCCTCACTTGCTCGCTGTGGAAGTCGTAGAGGCCGGAACCTTCCCATCGAATCCGGGATATCCGGGATGACTGTCACTTTGCATGATATTTTCTGAACTCAGAAGACCAACAGGATTCTTTTTGAGGGCTCCCCTCTCAATTCACCATCCCGTCATTCAGCGGCATGGTGGGGCTTCAAGGTCGAGTCTAGGCGTAAGCCTCGTAGTTGTGGGGCCGACTCTGCGTACACTGCAGTCTGAGAGCAGCTGGATTCTCAACGAGTTCGACGCAAAACAAGGGACCACCAATAAGGATCACTCTGTCTTATAGGACGAGCTACGTTTCTGAAGCTGATGTCTGTTCAATCACACCACTCCCGCTGCCATCGTCATCATAGCAATGAGAGTCACCATCACCATCACTTACAACATGTTCTTCACTGGCACTATCACCACGACTGCCACCGCCGCATGTGCTTCGAGGTTGTAATTACCTGCAGCAGCTGCAGCAGCAGCAGCAGCCGGAGAACGTGTAGTGGTAGTCGTCGTCGTCGCAGTTGTGATGGTACTTAGTAGTCGTAGCAGCAATAGCACTAGCAAAGCAACAGCAGTGGCAGTAGCAAGAGCAGTAGCAGCAGCAGCAGCAGCAGCAGCAGCAGTGGCGGTGGCAGTAGCAGTAGCAGTGGAGGCAGTAGCTATGGCTAGTTAGCTAGCTAGCTAGCTAGCAGGAGTAGTAGCAGTAGTAGTAGTAGTAGTAGAAGAAGTAGAAGTAGAAGTAGAAGTAGAAGTAGAAGTAGGAGTAGAAGTAGAAGTAGAAGCACAAGTAGAAGTAGAAGTAGAAGACGTAAAAGTAGAAGTAGAAGTAGAAATAAAGTAGAAGCAGTAGCAGTAGCAATAGCAGTAGCAGTAGCAGGAGCAGTAGGAGTAGGAGTAGTAGTAGTAGTAGTAGTAGTAGTAGTAGTGGTAGTGGTAGTAATCGTATTATTATTATTATTAGTAGTAGTAGTGGTAGTAGTAGTAGTAGTAGTGGTAGTAGTAGTAGTAGTAGTGGCAGTAGAAGTAGAAGTAGAAGTAGAAGTAGAAGAAGTAGAAGTAGTAGTAGTACTACTAGTAGTAGTAGTAGTAGTAGTAGTAGTAGTAGCACTGGTAGTGGTAGTACTAGCAGCGGCAAGTACGAAAAGCAGTACATTCTATTCCGATCCCGAAGAAATCCACTACCGCATGCCAAGCCAATGTTGTATTCCTCGCTCAGGCTATCCTGTCAGACGAGTCGCTCATGAAGTCGGCAATTTTCATCGCAGTCGCCTGTACCTCTGCCAGAGACTGGTATGGTGAGGTTCGCGCAAAACTGCGCGACCGTGCTGCCTGCGAGGAATACAACATTGGCTTAGCGTGCGGACGTGGCTTGCTGCCATACATCAGTGGACTTCTGGAGCCCTTGAGTTGCCCAACCAAGCTAGCTTCCGCAGGCTTGCTAGTCGAAACCGGATCTGTAGACTTCAGCATGTTTCTTTCTACTTTGGCTCTCCATGCAGAAATACTAATAATCAGCATAAGTCTTTATTTAATCAGTCGTTTATGGTCGAAACTATTAGCTGTATTTGAGCCGACGACCCAGCCTGAGGAGGGTTTCGCTGGAAACAGAGCCTATAGCGGCCTCGCAGTCGACGATGCTCTGGTGTTGGACCAAGATTTGCTCGCACATGATATGTGGAGGGTCACGACCCGCATGGCCTTCCACTGGCTCCTATCTTCGTCCCTGCGGATGTGGTCGTTCCCCTCGGCTTTCTTGGGATTAGTCGACCCAGACGAGCAGGACCGGTTTGCCGAAGTTTGCTATCGAATGAATCACGATCCAGAATCACATCACAATCAAGCGCAACAAACATTGCTCAAGTGGGGTAGGATCGGTTGGAATAAGCCGATCTTTGCAAGCAGTTCAGGTTCCAAGTACATTTCAGGATTGAAGAACTCGGGATTCGGATTGAAGGGGCAGGGTTAAGGAAACCTCTTAGTTTCTTATTTTAGGAATACGGCTATGTATGTATGTATGTATGTAGGTATGGCGTTAGCAATGGGAACGGATGGGCGTAGAGTGTGCATCTGTCTGATTGTCATTGTGGCAGTTACTAGCAGTGTTGGTTTATTTGGACACTCGAGTACGACGATAATAATAAAGATTAGGCCCATTCAGAATTATACCCTCAGTGAGGCCCCCCTCCCCACCTACTTGGGAGATTCTTCCATGAGATATCTGTATTAACTTCAAATCAATTGGACTTCACTTGCACGTGTTATATATCATCTCCTGTGTTTGCAATATGTTGTATATCTGCTGCTTGGGAACAGGAAAGGAAAAAGACGCTGCAGTGGTGCAAGCAAGTCGACGAGGCGTGGAACAGCCATCGCGGCAAGCCTCTACCTGCATACAAGCGCATGGTGGAACGATCCTGCCTTCAAGAAACTCTGGTCCAGGAGATTTTCTACGAGTTGGCCAAAGGCAAGTTCAAGTCGATCAGCACCGGATTGGAGAAATTCCTGCGGCAGTTGGCCCGCAATTTCGCCACCACGGCCATCAATGAGGACACTTTCCAAAGAACGACCTCAGCCGAGGATGAGGTGCCGTCGAAGTTGCTCAGCGGAGACCAGGCCGGCTTGGACCCACTGGGCTCAAACACCGGAATGAACCCATTGAAAATGGACTCTCCCAGGATCCTTTAAAATCCAACATAATCCGACTCGCAGGCATGGACCGTCCCCATTCGCAAGAAGCTCCTCAGCGATGTCTACAGCTTCCCGGAGATAGACATTGCATCTTGCCCTGCGCCTGGCAAAAACGACAAGCTTCCGGACACGATATATCATTGCCGGCGACGAGAGCTCCCAATGGAGAAGACCCCCGTCTGCAGCAGTAAAGTCAATCTAGTTAGTTACCCTACTACAACTACTACTACTCCTCCTCCTCGTCC
>CAJNJA010059830.1:0-23430 GCA_905231915.1 Symbiodinium necroappetens
CGGCATGCAGATCGTAGACCGCGCGTGGCGGTTCATAAAGGATCGCTTGCGCCGAAACCATGCTGCAAAGACTGGGTCTACCATGCTTGGTGCCCAGATCTGAAGTGCACAGTATGAGTACTGGCACAGGAAGGACGATCTGTGGCTTTGTACAGGGGAGCTGGTGGCCTGGTACATGAAGGATCTCTTGGCAATCAAGTAGCCGATTGTTCTGTCAAATACTGTCTGAGTCTACACTCGTCTATACTCGCACAGCCTTCTTGGTATCATCACATCTCGTATCTGCTTTCCAGAGATCCCGGCAGCTCATTTTTGTATACTGAAAGAGGGGAGCTGCATCAACCACACCAAAAAATCTGGCAACACCTGCTCTGAAACTGCAGCGTTGTGCATGCATCTATGCTTTTCCAAGTTCCATTCACTCTTGCTTCTCCGTCTGCTCAAGCAAGAACACACGAAATCGGTAGGTCACGGTGGGGGGGGTAGCATATATATGTATATATCAAAATCTATATAGATAGATAGATAGGTAGGTAGATATGTATCTTTAGACACACACGCACACACACACACGTACATGCACACTGCACATCATAGTCGTCGTGCACATACATAATGCATACCTGCAGCATCTGTACTATATACGAGCATAGAAATACATACATATCTATTTTTTTATATATGTACATGTACATACACAAAAACACAGATAGATATATTTTCATTTATTCCTTAGTCGCCGGCCTATTCAACCAGATACTTGAATCTTCTGCACTTGTCTCGAGGCGGATACGCCCCACTTGCCGAAGGTGAGTTGCCATGGCTTGCAGCTGGTAAAGAGGCCCAGGGAACCACGTTACCGCTCGTGGTAACAGCGGTAAGAACGCTGGTAGTAAGAGCAATAGCAGAAGCAGTAGCAGCGGTCGCAGTAGAAGTAGCAGTAGCATTAGCAGAGTAGCAGTAGCAGTAGCATTAGCAGAGTAGCAGTAGCAGTAGCAGTAGTAGCAATAGCAGCAGCAGCAGCAGCAGGAGCAGCAGCAGCAGGAGCACCAGGAGGAGGGGGAGTAGTGTTGGAAGTCGTGTTAGTAGTAGTATTTTTTGCAAGCAGCAGTAGCAGTAGTAGCAGTAGTAGCAGTAGCAGCAGCAGGTAGTAGTAGCAGCATTAGCAGTAGAAGAAGAAATAGATTGGCCGCAGTGCGCAGTAGTAGTGGCAGTGTTGGTGCTTGTGACTGCTTGTGGTTATAGTTTTGGGCCCAAGATGCCACAGCCACGGTGCAGGTGCGTCGTACAAGACTCTGTGGCGATCGATGTGATTGCAAGCAATCCAGGCCATGTCGTCGCTCGAAGCCGAACGAATCAAATCGTGTTGCCTTGCCACGGAGATATCCGCAACGAAAGGTGCCAAGGCATTCAAGCAGGGACGGGGAGTTAAGATGCGCTTGCAACATCACAGAAGCAAGCAATCTTTGGCCTCGGCAGGGGCGTGCAGGGTGGGAGCGATATTGGAGGTTCGTGACATGCCAGGCACTGCCATTGATGCCGTGCTCGAGCGGCTCACCATGTCGGGCTTGCCGGAAGCCGCAGCTGGGCAGGCCCCAGAACGGCAAAAGAGAGAGAGCGAGAGCTAGTTAGAGCTGCGGAATCCGCATGCAGGTCACCAAGGCCCTGCTGACCCGGGCCAGGGACGGAGTGCAGAAGGACTCGCAGGCCGGCCTGAAGCGCGACTGCGCCCGACTGCTCGGTGCGATCGCAAAGATGCGCAGGTGAGCAGCGAGCTTGTGGAGAGCTCAGCCGCCAGAGCTCAGCGTCCCAGCGTCCGAGCCTTGGAGCCCCTAGGTGGATCCCGCGCAGGGCGACGAAGCGTGCTTGGCCATGTCCTCAAAGTGCAATTGAAGCGCAATCAGCGAAGCTCGCGCTCAGAGCGTTGCTTTGCAGAGGTGCTGACGCTTTTGGACGACCAGATACCTGCAAGCAGCAGTATTTGTGCGGCCTTTGTCCGCTTGAAGGCGGTGTCGTAGCAAAATTCCGAAGGGAGTACACAGCCGACAGCGAAGCACTTGCTGCATCGCGGCGATCGGCTCTTCAGGTGGCCTTGCCCATGAACTTCGCGGCAAACACCCCTGTACGGACCCCAGTGAGGATTCCAGAGACGATCCTGACGCCCGCGATTTCTTTACACTTTGTGGAAAACTTTCTGACCGCTCAGGGAAGGATTTCCAAGGGTTTCAACAAAGCATTGTACATCTGCGCTTTAAGTGGTTCCGCTCGGGGCAGTGGCCGCCGTGCTTGATCCCCGCCACCTCAACCTTTGCGGGTGCCACATTACGCGGGCAAGTGCCGTTTAGTCGGAGTTTATACTCTTGCTGAGGTGAGATTCTTGATTGTGCTGGCGTGCCACAGGCTTTGGCGGGGCCAGGGCGGTTCGGAGGTAATTCCCTGTCTCACTTCGAATTGAAGGCCACGTCTTTCTGTAGAGACGGTCGTCCGAAAATCTGTTTTGAACCGCTGTTCGCCGAGCCAAGCGCGCGCCAGTGACCGGGAGAATGACCTGACGGAGCTCAGCGAGAGCTTAGCGGCCCTTGCAGTCGACGAGGAGAGCCGAGAGGGTGAGACTGGAGAGAGGGAGGCGGAGGGGCCTTTTGCGTGGCTTGCCAGGACTTGATCCTCAAGATGGCCCGGGCAAAGGACGCCGCCGCCTTCGTGGCGGCCTTCGATAGCAGGCTGGGGGAGATCGTGCTGCCAGGGGCCTGGCCTGCGCGTGAGCGGAGCTTCTTGAGCTGCGGCCGCTTCGTGTGTCTCCGTGTCCCAGGTTGCCCCACGCACACGTGCACTCTCGGCGGAACTTCGAAGATGACGTCCTGCTCTCTCCGAAGGCCCGCAAGCGGAGCGAGCGGAGAAAAGCGAGGGGGGGGGGGTGCGCAGCAGCAGTCTCTTTCGTGAACAGGGCGCGGTGCCGCAGTCACCGAAGTCGGTGCGGATGAAGCGACGGCCCTCCATGGACGAGGCGCGCCCTTTCGCTTGCGACTTTGCGGTTCTTATGAAGCTTGGCAATCGACAGCCTCATCTGGTCTCTCTCTTCAGCCAGCCCAAAGCTACGGTAGCCTTTCGGACCCTTTCTGCCGTCCTGCCCTCATCCTAAGCCTTGCTGCTCTCGTCCCGACATGATGCACTCCTTCACCAAAACCACAAGATGATCCCCTTGTAGAAGCAACCGTCTTATGTGCCAAAAAGACTTCCAGGACGAAAAATGACCTAATGGTGAATAGTGCCAACCAGCTCTACTCATGGCCCAGTCGATCTTTGGTGGGCTTCTGGACCAGACGGGTCCAGAAAACTCGTTTCCAGTCTATTAGGGGGGCATTTTAGAATGTAATATTGGGAGTCGTCGCAGGCCTCTGCTCACAAGTTACGACCACTGCACCTCCGATGTCGCAAGGCTGGAAACGTCATCACCAGTGCTTGAGCCTCAGAGCTGTAAGGTCTTCAAAGGGCCTCGTACGCGACCGCTCCCAGGTAAAGAGCGATGTGGGCTTCGACCACATGCACAAGCACGGTCCGGGCGACGACACAGAAGAGCTGCCGTCGCTGCAAAAGCACGTCTGGCGGGCCGTCGGTGTGCTGCAGCCACCTGGCCGCAGCTCCGATAGTCACCCTTTTCTCCCACACGCTTTCTTTCCTTGTAAAGCCTGTTTGTCGAGACCCGCGTCTTTCGAGCGAACTATGTTTCTCTTACCTGCCGGCCTGTGCAAAGCCCTGAGGAAGTATGCGCTGCCGCTCGTCACTGGCGTGATCGTTGCCATGGTCTGGAAGAACACGGCCGAGGACTCGTACTGGACGGCTACGGCCCGAGCTCTTTGCATTTCTGAAGGGAGAGGGCATGAGAGAGAGCTCGTTTGTCTGGAGTTTATAGGGCTTTTGCATGAGGTGACGCATGATCCAATCATCCCGGGATGGCAAATTCTCGGTCACGACGTTCCGTCCTTGTATCCCTGAGCAAGAGGTTGCTACTGAGCTACTAGTCGCGCACTGGCAAGGCGAGTTTGCACTTCCTGATCAACGACATTTTCATGTGCTTCTTCTTTGGCCTGGCCATCAAAGAAGTGACGGAGGCCGAGCAGAGCGCAGCAGAGCGTCGCATGAGTGAGCCTGTGGTGGTGGGTGTGCCCACTTCTCAGGCACTTCTACCGGGCGGCTCCTTGAGCCCGCTTCGGCGGGCGACGAACCCATTGATGGCCACCCTCGGTGGCGTCTTGGGCCCGGTAGCCACCTACGCCGGAACCCAAGAAAGACAGAAGTAATCACGCGACTTTGGGGCAGGCGCCGGGGGACCATGCTCACGTTCACTGCTCTCAGGTGGTCGCCGTTCTCATCTTCGATAGCTTTGGCTCCTTCAACGGCATGCAGTGCCAGCATCCTGCCAGTGAGGTTGCAGGCCTCGGACCCACCAAAGAAGAAAAGCAAAAAGAACTTTGCTCCGGGCATAGCTCTGCCAGACGCCTCGCACCGGCTCCTTGCGGGCTCCGGCGATGCAGAGGAGCGACAGGGTAACTGTCAACAGTGGAAGACTGAGTGCAATGGCCACGGCTACCTCCTGCAGGTGCCAATGGTCACCGTAGACTGTACTCTCGCAGACATCATCAATGGTGCGGTTCTCAGGGCGCAGACCGGTCTGCCTCGCCCGCCTTTGGGTCCTCGCGGGGCCGAGTGCCTGAGGCTGGGGAGTTCCCACGGCCACGGATATCTCCCTGGCCTGGATGTTCCTTGTCACAGGACTGTAGCTTTCAATTGGCTTGCCTTGCTTTGCAAGTCTCTGTCCTTGCATCACATGGTGCTTGCGTATAGTTCCGAGGTTCGCAATCTTGATCTTCGGTGCCGGCCACCCTGCAATTAATTATCTCTTGCTCCTCGCGATCGCGGACGATGCGCTCGGCATGGCCGGGGGCTCGGAAAGGCGAAGCTTCCGGTCGGAACCCCCTTTTCTTACCTTTGTTCAGTAGGCTATCATCGCCATCGCGTACCCCAACCCAGCACACCCGGTGGAGCCGGTGTGGCGCGGATCTCAGCTCCTCACACTGCGCTCTAGCCGTCTAGCCCTTCTGTGTGCTGTACCAGGCTACTGCTGGTGGTGGTCGGGGCAGTTGTCGCATGCTTTCTGCGAATGGCCTCCGCCCAAGCTTCAAGGAGGGCGCGAAGACGGCTTTGCCTCCAAACATCGCCAGGCAAAGGTGCGCTTCTGGTCCGCCTACGTCTTCATCGCCGGGCCCATTGCCTGGTTGGGCTTGATCCTGGCGCAGGCTAGTCGCAACTTTTGGCCGCTTGCCCTCGCCGCAAGCAGTGCTCATCACAGGTGCATCCTGCCCTCGCGCTAGTCTTCATCGCTCGGACCTTAAACTTAGGTCCAATCTGCTCTTCATCTCTCCTTTTGCCGCCGATTGCGATGGCAGACGATGTCAGTTCCACATGGGGTTATGTGGGAGGTGCATCGCAGTATGCCCGAGACAAGGTGCCCTTTATGCCGGCACACCATGCCCATGGCGGAGGGGATGACCACGTGAGCCACGCAAAGAGCCAGGTCGGCATTCGTTTGACGTGGGATTAGTCTTTGAGAGTTCATCGGACCGGTCACCCGCTTCTTCGGGTTGCCCTTCAGTCTTGAAGGTGGCCAAGGTGCGCGACCTCATTCCACACAATAAGAGCGGTCCAGTTCTCAGCAGAGAACGCTTATGTTATGCGATGAGCCAGCGTCCTGTTCCATTAGAGCCACGGGACTGGCCAGTTCAACTCTATGCACCTACAAAAAGCCTGTTGTCAAAAGCCGCAGGGCCCTGGCAAACCCATGACAAACTCTGCCAAAGCCTCCCAATCACTGCTCCGAGAAATGCTGATACGAGCAGCACAAGAATTCATGGCCCGACAGAGCTGGGACCTTGGAGCTCTTGCAGGCAATTTTTTTTCCTGTCTTTTCCCGTCGCCGATGTGTTTGTGGACAAAGGTGCTCCACTACACGCTTTCGAGCACCACATGAAGCTCTTCGTAGATAGGGCCCCAGTAACCTGGGCCCTCCGATGGAGCGCAAAAGATGCCTGCGAGCCTCACTTAGGATTTCGGAATGTTCTTCTTCGGCCTGGCCAATGCCGGGGCCTGCGCCTCGGAGAGGCAGCAACCGCTTCATTGTTTGCCCGCGGTCTTCTGCAGCTCCTTTCTGGGGTGTCTGAGGTCAAAGTCGGAGGCCTCGGTTCGCTGACCTGGGCCACGGTCATCGCCCTCATCGTCCACGTCCCAGCGAGCTGCCGCTGCAAAAGAAAGGGAGCCCGCGGATTGCCTGAGGCCGGGAAGACCCTCGGCATCGTCTTCTTCTCCCTCTCCGCCCATTGCATGGGCTTCCTACTCCCCGTAGGCGCGGGGTGCCGGCGCTGGGGAGTGCGAGTATTTTCTGTGCGGCGCTGCGGGGAGTTCCCCTACTGTATAGGCTTGACGGTGGTGGACCTCTTTGCGATGTCGGCGCTCGGCGGGGCCGCTGGCTCAGAGCACAGCGCCGAGTTCGCAGCCAGCGCGAGCGCCTCTCTTCGGTCAGGTCGGGCTCACCGTCGCACTCTTCGTCTCCAACGAGGCCCGACGCGGCGGGCCGGTACTACTTGACTACGCGGAGCTTTGTAGGGGGCCATCATGCCATGGAGCGTGTCGTGCCCTGTGGCGAGGCCTTCACCGACAAGGGCCTCCAGAGTCAGGCAGCTCCGAGCGTGGCTGCTTCCCTTCGGACACACAAGTCCAGCTAGAAAATCAGAGTCTCACTGGGGAAGTGATGCAAGGTTTCTCGATCCGCAGACTGGGGCTGGGGTGCGAAGCGCAAGGCGAAGATGGGCGCACTGTTGTCCGTGGCCTCGGCGTTGGTGGACGGGGTCCCAGAACGTCCAAAAGCTTCTTCCTGATTCCACGACGGATGCTTTTGGGCTTCGACCTGCAGAAGACTGCATCGGGGCTTGGTGAGATCTGTTTCTTCAGGCCTTCCTCCTCAAGTTTTTTGGCGACCGGGTCTTCCACCGTCGCAAGCCGTGCGAGGAGGCGGCACCAGTTCGCAAGTACCGGTATTGAGTCCACGGGAGTGAACTCCGCTCTGAGGAGCCGACCGAGACCAACGTTGAGGTCGTCTACTCCGACGACGAGGTGGAGGCTCGGAAGCTTGGAGTGTCCGCCGTGTCCGCCTCTTTCGCCTCGATGGCCCCTTGGCTGCCACTGCCATGAGGCAGACGAGTGGCTGGACGTGGTCGCCATGAACGACATCATGCAGGCTGTGGGCTCTCCCCGCGGCTATTTTCGGGCCTGTTTTGGACTCCCCGCTGTGGTGAGGTGCTGTGGACCCAGCGCAAGTATCAGGCCCACGCCTCGGACTTTCATTTCTGCCTTCCAGTCCAGCGAGCTCCATCCGAGTCTCGTGGCACTGCGCTGCCCATCCGGAAGCTCGTGCGGCCCTGCTGGCATGCAGTGAATTCAGAGAAGCTTCAGACTTGACGTTCGAAGGTCGCCATGGGTTCTGCCTGTCTACACTGTTTGATATTCGGACGGAGTGGATCCACGTAAACCCGCAGAGCTTGTAAGGTACTGTATGTTTCTCCTTGTCTCTGAAGTTTAGTGACGCCGAGTTGCCATGCGTGCCAGGACGGTCAGCAAGAACAGCACTGCCTGGAACAGGCCCGGGAACGAGAGAAAAAGTCTCAGCACTCATGGCGCCCCAAGCGCTCCGATCCGCGCTCCGATCCGCCCCGGAGCCGCCAGGATGGAGCTGGAAGGCCAGAGAAACAGCGCGGGGAACCCGGAGTTGGTCTTTACCGGGCTCTTCTTCAGGAACGCACTCCCGATGGTCACTTTAGCAAGGGCTATAGGGTTATAGGCATAGGGTCCTTAAGAGCCCAGCCCTTCGAGAACGCCTTCGAGGCATGGGGTCGGATGACGACCCCCGGCAGCAAGGATGGCCGAGAAGAGATCCTCGCCAGGACCCCCGCTACGGGGTGCCTGAATCCCAAAACTTCGAAGGGTTCAGAGTTTGGGGCATGCAGGGTTTAGGGTAGGATATCCCTTGCGAAAGCCTGCCTGCATGTACTGCTCTTGGCTGCGTCCTGTGCTTGTCTTCTCGCCAGTTCTCCGGCATGCATTCCGTGTGTGTTTGCGCCGTTCACACGGTCATGGAGTCACGCAGCAAGTTGCGCTAGTTGGTTTGGGCCCTCGGTGCTGTGGCTAAGCATGGAGCTGCGTGGGGCCCTTTCCTTTATCAGGGGCACAGCCTTGATCAGTCGAAACTGTGACTGGGTATAGGTTCTTGAAGTTTCTAGGTAAGCCTTGAACCCAAAAAACCCAAGCCCTAAACGGCCCTAAGCCTCTAAGCCCCTAAGCCCCTAAGCCCCCAAGCCCCTCAGCCTTGCTTTGAAGGAGCTCCAAAACCTCCCACGACGAGGCCGGCGCCCCGGAGTTGGGTGCGGCGTCCTCTGCCTCTTTGATCCTCAAATTTCGCCTGTTTGTTGTCATGTCCTAGTCGGTCCTAGTGTCTCAGTATGCCAAGATCTCTCTGTCTTCTGAATCTACTCATCTATTCATCTACGTATCTACCAGCTCGCCTTGCCATCTACTGCGAAAGTAGATACAGATGCTTGGTTCGGGCCGAGGCCACACGGGCCGGCAGCAAGGAATGACAGAGCGGAGACCTCTCCCTGTCTCACTGAAATACCGCAGGCTCCAGGGCTTCCTTCAGACAGCGGATATCGAAGGAAGCCTTGGATTAATTCTGCACTTACGGAGCATGTCCACAGCCCAAGACCTCTTAGATAGATTTCTGTGGTTCGACTCTTCAGCCGCGCTTGAACTCAACGCTTTCAGCATGCTGGGGCTTGCTCCGGGCACAGGCGGCACTGCTGCCATTCCGTGAAAAGCTTGCAAGCGGGAAGGCACCGCACGGGCAGCGGCCTTCCAACATATCTGTTGACCAGACTGTACAACAGTTATACCCTTGACCCCTGAATAGTAAATAAGAATCCCAGTAGCCATGCAGAAGTCGGGAAAAACGGCCGGGTGCCTCCCTGGATGTGGAATGTCCACATACCCGTGTACCTCCGGGCCAGTGTTCTCTGCATTGGCCAAAGGCCAGGTGCATGCGATGAAGCAAGGTGTTCTCTTCTAAGTCCCCCCTCTTCAAACAGAATAGCCACAATCGTCGGGCCGTTGAACACCCAGAAATGACGGAGACGTGTGGCTCTGTGGTCGATTTAAAACGAGCTCAGGGGCGAGCCCGGAACGAGAGAGAGAGAGGTAGAGACGCGAGAGAAAGAGTCTAAGATAATCTCCGAAAATCTCCGAAAGGGCTTCCCTTCGGCAGCACTTTAATGCCCTTTGTGGCTAAGCTTGCACGGTGCTGCCACGTCAGTACGGAGATCTGCTTTCAGTGCCTGAAGTGGCTCGCTGAAGGTGATGCCCGCACCCCCTTTTCCTCGCCAGACCCTCCGAGGTCTGGTCACAGTGAATTTCCACCTTTGTTCACGGGACCGGCAGCGGGGCAAACCAGGGGCCCCACTTAAAGGACTTGCCCCTTCCAGCGCAGGAGGGAGCTTTCTTTCGGAAGCCTCTGCGGTCCCCTGAAAGTCTAACGCGAAAGAATGGCCCGCTGCCAAGCAGCGCGCTCTGTGGTGGCGAGCCTAAGCCCCTGTTCGGCATAGACGCATCAGCTTTGAATCGTTTGCGCTTGTCCTTGTCGGTCTCGCCACCCCTTCAAATCAGTTTTGCATCTCTCAAGATAGTCTCTAGAGCTCTGCGGCCCAGTTCGACCACCTTTCGAGTCTCGGCCCGAGTGCATGCAAAGAGAATCGCAGCATCCCTTTCACTGTTGGCTTCCAGAGTTAGATGCCAGGCAGCTTCAGCACTGCGAGACTCGCGGTTACAGTGTCACTGCGAATGGAATTCGTTAAAGGACGTGGTCGGACTGCCTCGGATTGCGGGTCACTTGGTAAAAGATGGCGAAGCCTTGCGTAAGAACTGCATGCAAGCCGGCGCAGGAGCCTCATTGGGTTTGCTTCTGTGGAGGTAGGAAGGTCAGCAGAGCACCGGCAAAGCGTTCACTCCATAATGAAGTGTGAAGATAGATAGGTAGATAGATAGATTGGTAGATAGGTACGTAGGTAGGCAGGTAGGCAGGTAGGTAGGTAGGTCGGTAGGTGTTGATTGATTGATACCTGCGCACCAGGCAGTGCAGCCGGGCGAGCTGGTCAGGAGTGGGGGGCCCTGAAACTGCTTCTTGAGACCATCGGACCACATAAGACAAGGCGCGTCTCTCTCCCCCAAAAGAGGGGGGGCTCTCTCTCTCTCTCTCTCTCTCTCTCTCTCTCTCTCTCTCTCTCTCTCTCTCTCCCTTAGTGTGTGCGACGCCTTCTCGGAGAGAGAGACCGGAGCCTCGCGCCGCTCCCGCGAGGATCTGCGAGCGCGGGCTGCTGGGCCAACGGCTCTGGCGCCGACCCCGGGCACGGAGGGCACGGAGGGCGCGGGCCGCGCCGCGTCCCCTCTTCTCTTCTGACCAGCTTCGAGTCTTTACGCAGTTCTCAGGCTTTGCTTGATGGATGGCCGGGGCTGGGTCTTGGAGAAGTCGGAGAGGCCTCCAAGCGTCTCTTGCCCCCCTTGCCCCCCGAAAAAAAAAACAACCCCCTTTTGCTCCGCAGAATGGCGAACGCAAAGGGCCCGCCCGTGCAGTCTCGAGCTCAGTTACTGGATGTGCTCGTGCTCGTCTGCCGTCGCACCAGCCTGCGGCGTGCTCGCGGGCTCTCTTGCACCCTCGTGAGTGTACCTGACACATCCCTGCCTTCAGCCTATACAAAGGGGTGGATCAAGGGCGTTTGCCCAGTTTGTCTTCGAACGAAGTGTGAAAAGCATGGCAGGGCCGAGACTTTCGCATGTTAGCAATGGCTCAACATGGCGTAAACGTTATCATGATGTGTGGACGGAGGCTTAAGGCCATGTTCTGCACAATGTGTTCTTTCACCCCGGCTTCGAGCACTGTTGAAAGACCATGGCAAGGGCCGATACTTTCGCATGTTAGTTAGCATTGTTCGATATGGCGTAACTGCTATGGTGATATGTGCAGCCCAAAACGCAAAAATCCAATGTTTCTGCGCGGAAAATAGTTGATAATGGTTTGGGCATGCATGCACGGGCCAAAGGATGAGCACGGCCGCACGGTTTGGGCATGGATGCACTGGGTTGGCAGCGTGGACATGGCAGCATGGCCCACCTCGACAGAGAAAGCGCAAACGAGGGTAATCTAAGATATAAAGGGCCCGAAACGGCCCCTAAACAACCCCACTCCCTCTCACACCTAGGCAGTTGTCTGAAGTCAGCGACGAGGGCAAGGTGGCCAAGGCCGCCAGAGTGTCCGGGCTTCGTGGGAGTCTTATTGAGGATACTGTTGCTTAGGGCCTAGGGTCCATCTTGCCCTTGTCTTTCCCTTCCCCCAAAGGTCAAGCAAAGGAGAAAGCGCAAGAAGCATGGAAGCCTGAGCAGGATTGAAACCTGAACGAACGCTGGCTCAGCACAGGGCACCAAGATGATGCTGGATCCTCGACTGCAAAATCCGGCCGGGGCCTCGAAGAGCGCGACGGGTGGCTGCGCTGTAGGCCAAGGGCCAGGCATCTGTCCATTCTCGTCTCTGCCCACATGCACCGCCCACGCGCGCACACAGACTTCTACCCTTCTATCTAGTTGCCTATAGAAAATTTGGCCTCTTCATTGTGGGAGCCTCGCCGTAGACTCCTGGAGAAGGCATTGGAGGCTTTTCTTTTCTCCGGTTTTCGGAGAGGTGAAGATCCTGCCGGCGCCCTTTGCCTTCGGCGCCGTCACCGGGGCTCCCGAGCTGACAGGAGCCCAGAAGTCCCACTCGAAGTAGCCACCTGACAGCTCGACGGTTCCTTTCTTATGTGGTGCGAGAAGGGTTGGAACGCCAATTAGCATCTCAGAGTCTCAAACTCCGACTCTACTCCCAAACGAGGCTGGCGGGCACGGTGGTGGAGGTGATCCGCAAGGCAGGGCGGGCTCCGGTGCGCTCGGGAGCCTCCTTCGTGGTTGGAACCTGGCCCTTGCAGGTACAGGTTCTCGTCCCCTCTCCTTTCGGGGAGAACTGGGCGCGCTACTACAAGGCCGACAAACCGGAGCATAGCGGAGCGAGAGAAAGCGAGCGCTGTGCTTGCAAGATTCAGGTGGAAGATCAGCGCCGCATCGAGGGCTGGCTCGGCGAGCTGAGGTCGGTTTTCTGTAATACTCTGACGTCTGCAGCAGGAGCGCAAGCAACTCCTCAGGAGTATGAGATCTGCTTACAGAGCCATTTCCGGCGCCAGGGTGCATTGCGGCATCAAGGATCCCAGCGCTGGGGAAACGGTGCTCTGCGATTTTCAGGAGCCGGGCCGGGGCGTGTGGGGGCCGGCGGAGGCGGAGAGTGATTTCCGTCCTTCTTTTCCCAGGCCGGTGGCTTTGCGGAGCCTAAGTTCCATGGCAAGTGGTGACCTGAGTGCCTTTAACAGGGTGCTTCTTGGACTATTCGATTCAACGGATCGGCATCGGTTCGGCCTCCGAACTCCGAAGGCCCTGTTGGGTGTCCGTGGTCTCCAAGAATCCGGTGCCCTTGCTCTCAGCTCCTTCGAGGCGGGGAACGGGGATTCGGTGTTTTTTTTTGGGCTCAGCGTCGGCGTCTGCGAGGAGGCGGGCGACGAAGAAGACCTTGAGCCCAGGCGACTTCGTCGAGGAGGGCCGGAGGGGCAACGTTGAATCTTTTGCCTCTGCGCCTCTACTGAGCTCCCTCCCTGAGGCGGTGGAGGAGCTTCGTACGGTTGGCTTGGCCTTTTACAGGCCCCGATGCCTTTCTGAAGCACTGACCGGTGTATTTTTTGATGCTTAGTCGTCAAGCCTACCGCCAATCTGCTGAGCCTCCTTCCGCAACAATCGCGTGTGCAACGTGACGCAGGCTGATAGACGGCTGCTGGGTCTCGCGAGACGACAGCGCCGGCAAGGCAGCCCCCAGACCCCGGACCTCAAGCTAAGACCAAGAAGGCCACCAGGCATTTTCTGGGGTGAGGTTTCAAGATTCGGAGGGCCAGAGAATCGCGGCAAAGGACCATCAGGCAAGCCGAAGTTCCAAGGAGTCCCAAGTCCTGGGAAACTGAGGCTTCTCGGAAAGAGTGGATGAGTCTGCAAGCGCACTGGGAGGTTGCGTGCGACCTCGTCGTGCGCGAGCGACACAAATGGATCTACGTCTGCAACGACAAGGACCGACTTCGCTGCGTCGGCCTCGCGGAGCGAAGCGATGCGCTTTGCGTGACAGTAAGAATTGAGGAAAGCAAGACAGCTTTCTCTTAGAGCTTTCTTTTCCGTCAGAGGACGGCGCCCAAGTGCGCACCACGCCCACGCGCTCCCAAGCCCGGAACGCCAACAAGAAGCTGAAGTACAGGCGACCCGCGTGTCCCGACATCTTCGCTTCCCGGTCCAGCTTGAAGCCTTGCAAGAGGGCACGGGTGATCGTGTCCGAGAAGGTTACTCTTTCAGACGGCGACGTGCGGGCCTCGTCCGGGCGTGGGCTTCTTAGGCAGCTCTGAAGCTCTCAGGTCTTTTTGAAGCTTGGGGAAGACAAGAAAGGCAGGGCATGGAGCCAAAGAGCCGACGCATCTCACCGCGAAAAGCCAAAGGCTGGGTGCCGGCCACGAAGCTGAACTCCAGTGTGGTGAAGATGGCCGGGGCCTCGTGCTCCTTGCGCTGCAAGGGGGTTGGACACTGTGGGTGCAGGCTCCCTTGCAAGCGCTGGAGGAAGGAGCGCCGCAGCCTGAGCCTGGGGAGAGCCGCGTAGCAGCGCAGCGGCGACTTCTGTGGCCGAGGGCCGCGCGAGGGCCTGCGGCCTCGCGGCCTCCCTCACGGCCGCCCCCAGCCCCGTGCCAAGAGCGGGGACCGTTCGCTCATCGCGCAGTCGTTATCCATTTCGGGAAAGGGCCTCAGTGTCGGGAGCTTGAAGGCTTGCAATGGCTATGGAGCCGCACCCCCCATGCCACAGTCAGATGCTCAGAGCAGAGCACGGCTGGCAACATCTCACAACCCTTTTGCTGGGCCCAGGCCCGTCAACAGCAACAGCCTCGGTCGGTTTCATCGATGAAAGAAAAGCCCGGTCTGAGTCTCAGGCTACAGCCCGTGCCCGGGACCGCCGGGACCCGGTGCCTACACCCAAACCTACGTGGGCTACAGCTACGGCGGCCAGATGTCAGGGCCTCAAGGGGCAACATGTAGCGCAGGCACTACGAAGAAGCCAGGGTATACTTGCATGTAGTATCATGGTAATGGTGAGCACCAGCTGAGTCTCACCCATCTTCTGTTGCTGCACGCGCACGTGGGCAGGAACCCAGCCGACTTTGGGATGGGGGTCGGGCACCGAGTCTCGGGCGGAACCTTAGGTGTGGCATTCGTCAACACTCCTCCTTCCCAGGCTTTCGGTCACACCGCTGGGGACTTCGGCCTTGGAGGGATGCCTCCGCCGATGGCTGGTCCCGGGCCGATGCCGGGGCCCGCGCCGGCGCCCTCCGGGAGCGACTTCGGCCTCGCTGCGGCCGCGGACTCATCGAATATCGCCTTTTGCAGGAACCGCCCTGTTGATCACCTGTCGGCGAATCACCGACTCTTCGTCGTAGTGACTTAGTGCTTGCAGATGCCGATGCAACGGGCCACCCCCATCGCGAGACTGAGTTTACACACACACACAGACAGAGACATGCATGCATGTACATACAAGCACACACACACAGAGACATGCATGCTGCATGCATATACATACAAGCACACACACACACATCCACATTCTCAAAGTTCAGGCGCACTCATGATTTGCAACATGAAGCAAGATGATGTGGATGATGGAAACGAAAATGAAATGATATTTTGGTACAATGAATGCCAGACCAAAGGAAGGGCATGCAAAACAAGCCACGATGAGAGTTAAGATGAGTGCCCCGCCAGCTGCCCCTCAAGACACAGGCGCAGGCGATGCAGGTACGTTTCCCTGGGGGTAGGGGAGAGTCTCGTTGGACGGAGCTCCCCTACACCTCCTCTACCCCCCCTCCGACAAATGAAAACGATATAGAGAAGAAAAGGGGCGTGATCCCCTTAACCCATGAACTCACTCTCACTCTCACGCTCATGCTCACACTCACACTCACACTCATACTCACACTCACACACTCACTCACTGACTCGCTCACTAACTCACGCACACACTACACCTTGCAACAAGTTGTGAGCTTCGCAGAGAGCTTGCGCTCAGGCCAGCGGCTACGCGCAGATGTGCTTTGCCTTACATGGGTGCGGAGAGAACCCAAAACCATGCATGGCATGGTGGCCCCCCCTCCTATTCTCCTCCTGTGCTGTTAGGCCAGGGCCAGCAGCGGCTGCGCTCTCAGTGCCAGACCTGCCACACACAATGCTCGGCAGAGACTCAGAACGCACCGGGTGGCACTGGGCTGTTCTCTTAAGAGCAACGCCTCTACCCGGTTGCCATCTTTTTCAGTAGATACAGGGGCTGGAAGCGGCTTTTCGCTACTGTCCGCAGGGGATCTGCTGCACGATGCAACGAAAGATGATGGTGCCCTGTGCCGTGCCTGACAGGGAAATGGAATGTGGGGCGCCCCACAACAAACGATGGCACCGCAGGGGACTCTGCAGCAGGGGGAGGGTCTTGACGAAAGTCTGCCGGAACAGATGTGATGTAGACTGCGCTGAGGCCAACGCAGGCGGGTGCTCGCAGCTTAGACTCAGAGGGGCCGCGGGTCGCGTCTTTCGTCGAGCACAGCGCGGGTCGGCTCCAACCAGCTCCAAGTCTCAGTGAAGACCATGCTTCTAACTTCTATCAGTCTCGGCGTGGCATCGCCGCATAGCCGAGTCCAGTCAGGAAGCTGTTGAACACGAAGCGGGGAATCCCGGCCTGGCTTCGCGCAACTCTCGCGGGCCTTGTTACTACCGTGTCTTTCCAGTGCAGTGCCGCTGACCCAAGCGCGCGTTGGTTGTAGCTGCTTTGAGTTTCGGACCGGCCGCGGAAGCAGGTGCAGAGTGCCCGTATATAACGTGCTTGACATAGATCAGTCGCCAGAGCTCGTGAAGCGTCTTTTGTCCTTGCATGCGGCGGCTCTGCCAAGGCCTGGGGAGCTGGCCCTGGCTGTGGCTGTGGCGGCTGTGGCGGCTGTGGCGGCTACGGCTATGGCACGCAGTCGGAGACCTGTGGATGTTCCCCACTGCCTTCATTGCCTTCTGCTTCCGCGCCTCACCAGCGCCGAGGTAACGCAGAACGCCGATCTCAGAGGAGGTCGGAGGTCCTCCGAAGGCTTCGAGCCTTTGATGTAAACTGCCAATGACTGAGCTCTGCTCTCCGGGTTCGGATCTTGCGAACCTTGAGCTCCTGCGCTCCACGAGGGTGGGGTGGTTTGGGCCGGCTGAAGCCTCAAACAGACAAAAAGAGCAGAGCTCTGTGCAACTCTTCGGGGGAGGCGTTCTTCCGGCCCGTTATGGTTAATCTCATCGCAGGCCAAGAGGAGTTGCATGGAGCATAGCATCACCGACAACAGCCAACAACACAGCGACGTAGCCTGACTTGCCTGCAACTCCTCGAGCTTCGGCGTCTTTCAAAAGACCCCAAGCGAAGCTATCGGAGCCGCAACAAATAAAAAGGGGCGAGGGTTTGGGCACGACAGAGTCGTGCGAGGATTACACCGGCATCTGCAGTCGGCTTCACCTTGACATGTCGTGGCCTCTCCCGGCTGCTCGCAGGATCATTCCGGGAGTTCTGCACAGACGCAGTGACCTGTCACCCAACAACAATCCCAGTTCTGCCCACTCCTTCGACTACTGGACGTGCAACGCGCCATGGCACCCATCGCGGGACGGGCGCACTCTCATGTGCCCTTCGAGGCTATTTCTCTTTGTTTGATCTACAGTGAAGTGAGGCCTTCTGCACCTTGTGAGGCCTCACCGGTCCAAGACACGCTGCTGCGCGATGCCCCGTCGCTGGAGCCCTTGATCAGGCAAGTGCAAGAACCCATCACGGGAGGGCTCCCGCAGAAGCGCATTTCCGAGAGCCTCGTTCTCGCTCTCAGGAGGAGCGGTGGGCTCACCCAGCTTACCAAGGAAAGGAAGACTTGGCGAAAGCTTCTGATTGGCTGCCTTGCTTTTAAGAGCGGCAACAGGACATCCTCGAGATGCTGCGACGAGCGCCTGGTGGAGGACGAGAGTTGCCGTGACAAAAAACTGAGTAAAATTCCTTCTCACGAGTGCAGAGAGGAGACTCCACGAGCTCGCAGCCAGGCCCAGGCCGTGGCTCGGCGTCCGGCGGGAGCGGAGGGGCCTTTAAGGGGTGGGGGGGCTTCGTTAAAGCAGGTCCGGAGGCGCTCCCCGGCGAGCCCGAAGAGCTCGTGGCCCAAGACTCGGCGCGTGAGAGAAGCGCTGGTCTAACCTGCGGAGGGTATAAGGAGGGGGAGCAGGGGCAAGAAGGGCTGCACAAGAAAAGCCTAGGCCCTGGCCGAACAGGCCCTGGCGCTGGAGGAGCTCGAGGCGGACCGGGCCAAAATTCTCTTTCGGCGCTTCGGTTCGCTTCTGGAGAGTTTCGGAGGACAGCATGCAGCTGAAGTGGTCTCGCGACGACCGCGATGCAGCTTACCAGAGGCTTCTTGCAGATGGGGACTCGAGGGACGGAGACCGTCCCGGCACAGGCTGGTTCAATGTGGGATCTGCTCAGCGCAGGTGAGGGCAGGGCAGGATTGAGGGTGTAGCGGCTTTGCGAAATTGAAGCTTGCTTGGGATCTCTCCCAGGCCCTCCTGACCGCCTTGAACGACCGGAGTGCCGGGAAGCCTCCTGGTAGCAAAAGGAAACTTAGGAAAGCGGTGTTAGAGCTTTTGTTGAGGTGCCGGCTCAACCAGATGCTCGAGGAGGGGGGGTGTCGGGCCTTGAAGGCCAGGCGGAGCACTGATAGCTCCTGCCGGGATGTCGCAGCGACGCAGGCGGAGGCCATGGTTTGGCTGGCCGAGCAGCTCGAGGCGCATCTCAGCGTCGGTCTCGAGGCGCAGGCCCTCAGGCGCTCGAGCGCTTCTCTGTTCGCAGGTCCGCGCGCGGCAGCGCATCGAGGTTTCCGTGGAGGGCAACCAGCCGATTCTCCTCACTGCCTGCGGCCTGAAGAGAGGGGATCCGACGTGAGGCCGGGGCAACAAACACCCAAGGCTCCCCACAACATCTACCTCCGGAGGGATGGCCAGCCGCCTCACATGATGGAGGAGTTCTCTTGTCTACACTGTAGACGGTTCCGTGTTGTTTTCTGCGTCGGTACCTTGGGAATGAGGAGTACACCACTCTGATCGCCCAGCGGATGGCGAGACATCTCGGCCAGGGCCTCGGGCATTCTCGGACCATCAGCGGACGCCTTGGTCTCTGCTTTCACTCGAAAAGGTGGGACGTCCTTGTCCTGGAGCAGGGCCGAGCAAAAGAGGCACGAGGTCAAATGGCTTCAAATCTCTGCTTTGCACTCGGAGTCAGAGGTCCGAGCTGCAGTGGTGCCTGGCCCGCCTTCGGTGCGAGGCCTTGAGATGCGGTGAGCTTGAGAACTGCTATGTGGACGGAGCTATTCTGATGGCAGGCCGAGGATTTCAGCAGCTTCCTGGAGCCTTGCAATCGAGATCCGTGCAGCACTCAGTGCCAAGAGCCGCGGCGAGTGCAGTGAAGGCACCCCGCCCCTTTACGTCGCAGGAACTACTTGCTGAACGAGGAGGTGGCGCAGAATCCGTGGTTTCGCCAAATGGCGAGGCCCCAGCCGCTGCGCGGTAAACACCCTGCATCCTGCCGCTGAGCATGCCATGCAGGTTTGCGGACAAGTGGCGCCATGCTAAGGACGGCTGTGGCGCTTTTCTTTCTGTGCCTGCTGGTCCATGAGCTGTGTGACGGAGGAGGGGCACTTGCGGCCTTTGCTCCACATCGACGTCCACGGCTGCAGGGATCCGCCGTGCCCTAAGTGTGCTGGATCTCATCGAAGTTTCTGTGTTTGGCAAGCAGGATTTCCGAGAGTTTCTAGGTCTTCCCAAAGATGTACACGGGGATTCTGACACACGCTGAGCCAGGCCTGCAACGCCATCGCACCTGACCGTTGGCTTGGCGGCCATGCGCCACGAGGCAGGAAGCCCTGAAACCCAATCCAACCCCGTTATCAGCCCCGTAAGCTCTAAACTCTCTAAACTCTAGATTCTAAACTCTAGATTGAGAAGCGAAGAAAGCGCGCAGGTCGAGATGGGGCGGAGTCCGCTCTCTCAGAGCCGTGTCGAGAGTTTTGCTGCCGCATTGCAGGCCCGTCCGGTCTTCTAGGGACTAGGAGGTGGAGCTATCACCATCCCCCGCACATTGGGGTCGCTGTAACACGCTCTTGCTCCGGAGCCCCGCTTAGACCTTTGTGACGTGGTGGTCTGCACAGCACACTATTGTCACAAAGGCAGGACCCGGCCAAATGATGCTCATAATGCTGCCAGAACAGCACGGAGAAAGCTTCGAAAACCAAGTTTCGAAGGCGCCCAAGCACCGCAAAAGGGTCGGGCCATCCTTGTAAAGATCAACCTGGAACGGCTCCTAAACCACAAACTTACTTAGCCAATGGGAGAGAGCTTCAAGCTTTTTGGCCTTATAATGCTATCGACAGGGTACAGTGCCAGCAGCACCTGCAATGCTGAAATGCTAGAAAAAGCTTTGAAGGCTTTTCTGGGGTTTCCGGATCGTTCGGGTGGGCGTTTGGGAGAGTCTTATCTTCATCAGCTGTCGGCCTTGAGGCTGCGAGCTTAGACTGTTTTGAAGATGAAAGGTGCCCTGTTCTGTTCTGTTCCTGACACGGAGATTAGCGACAAGCCCCTCTTTTCAAAGATGGATTCTGCAAAAAGGGGATCCGACATCTGAAGAAGCTCAACAGGAGTGGGGGTTTTCAGGTTTTCAGGGCAGTACGCCAGCATTGCGCTGAACTCCTCCCAGAACGAGCTGACGCTGGTGCTCGGCAGCTTGGATCTCCGACCCAGGCCCAGGGAAGTTTCGTGGTTTCGGGGGTTTGGGGATGTGCTTGACACCGGACCTTGAGACATTTGGATACGCGCTTCATGGGCAGACAGGTTTAGGGGTCAGGCTGTGTGAGAAAATGGTACAGCAGGTGGCTTCACATCTAAATCGCTGACGGTGGCTGACGGAGGTCCGAGAAGCTTGTGCGGGTTCTGCTTCCGACTCTCTCCGGGGGTTGGAACCTCAGTCACCTCGTGCATGGCTGAAGCTTCGTCCTCAAGAGCCACGCCCAGGTCAGAGCATGGAGAGGCTTTCCGGTGCCTGGCCGCTGGAGGAGACGGGACTGAGAGCTTGAGTTCCGATGCTGAACTGGCAATCTGTACTAGTACGTTTCTTCGATCTTCTCGGAGAGAGGAGCGTCGGCTCACTCAGTCGCAGCAGGCCAGGAGCTCAGCTTGGCGGCCTTGCGCCTCCCAAATCTCCGTTCCCGGCCGGGGAATCACAAGCTTGGCTTCTCGCTTTCAGTGCCCTAGTTCAGCCACTCAGGCTCCAGTCTCGCAGCACTGAGGCCATGGCTTTTGCCGGCTTTACGCACTCGTGTCAGCTGGAGCTGTCCAAGGCAGAAGATGCGCGAAGTTTGAGCAAGTCTTTGAGCGGGGTTTCGGCCAGAGGCACTCCGGCGAGCACTGAGCCGGGACGATGCGGCCACGGCCCGACTTGGGAGAGCGGTGACGAAGGCAAGGACAAGGAGGCTTTTTGTGCCCCCCTTTTCTTTTTGGGTCAAAAGTGACACGAAAGTGTGTAAACTCTGAGTATCTGTGAGTTCTGTCTGTCTCTTTCCATTCCGCATCTTCGCTTAAAGAGGCCTGGGCCTTGTGCTGCCANNGGGGGGGGGGGGAGGAGCTTTTTTGCCTTGAAGTTCTCTGTCTCTGGCTCCCGCCCGCGAAAACCGGAAAGAGGCCTGGGCCTTGTGCTGCCAGGGTTCCTTGCCTTCGCTGCCGGGGCCCCAAACTCGGCGGCTCCTCTCAGGCCCCGGCCCCCGACTTTGGTGTATCCAAGGAAGTCCCCAAGTGATGATAAGGAGGCCCTTGAGCTGGCTTGCATCTCAGAGAGGGGCCCGGCAGGTGGTTTCCGAATCAGGGTGTCCTCTCTCAAACGCTTCAAACGCCAGATGCGGCCACGCAGTGGCGGCGCCCGCGAACGAAAGAGGCTCAATTTCCCCAGGGCTGTCAATTTCCCAAGCTGCATGCCCCCAAAGGTCACTTGCCGCTTGGGGCCATTCACGAAGCCGTGTGTCAGAGTAGTTCACCGTCGCAAACTCCCCAAACCGGTTCACCTTCTGAAGGCGTGGCGACCGACGCGGCTGTCCTCCTCTGCGTCGCCATCAGACCGCCTGACTGCGCCGTCGACTCAGGGCAGCTTGGCATTGGTCATCCGGCATGCCTATCTTTTGATGGCGAGGTTGCACCGTGCAGCCCATCAGCTCTGCCACAAAACTACAAATCGTTTAATGGCGACTCGAGACTGCGAGACTCTATGGCGAGATGTGTTTAGCAGTAGGAGCTCAGTACCTTGGTCACACAGATGCTCGAGTGGAGCCCTTACCAGCTTCCCCTCGTTGGGAGCGTTGGGAGCACCGTAGCAACCGCTACTGTATGCGGCTCGTGAAGACCCGACTTTTCCGACGTTGCGCGGCCCTATGGGGAGTGTTCGCCACACGCAGAGCGGCCAGAGCGGCCAGAGCGGCCCGTGGAGAGCCAGAGCTGGGCCACGCAACGTCGTGAGCATCCGAAGCAGGCTGTGAACCTGCCAGCGGAGGCTCAGATGAGCTGGCGAAAGGCTGGTGCTACGCCGCAAGGCGCCATGTGGGGCTGCTCGGGTTTGGGGTGCGGGGCATTCTGTACAGGCAACGTGCAACTCTGCCCGAGTCAAGATAGGAGAAAAGCAAGTCTCTTCTCTCTGCATGGTCTTGTCAGGGCATCAAGATCAAGTTTCAGCCGCTGAGGACTTTGTCGAACTCGAACTGGCTCGGCTCAGCAGGAACATGCCAAGAAGTCAAGACTGGCCGTGACTGGCCCTTAAGAGCGCACGGCTCCATCTGTTCATGTAGCGCCAGACTCGTGGAGGATCCGATTCGACAAGGCTGTTTCAACGCTGCAAAAAGGGTCCGTTGAGCTTATGTTTGGTCATGGCCCAGCGGCAGCTGAAGCGGCCGGCGCCCGACAGCGCCGCGCTGCTTGCTGGCGTGGCCGGGGCCTCGGCTATACGAGAGACTAAGAGACCGCCCGCCGGCCCGTCTCTTGAAGAGGTCCGTCCCTCCCGTCCCTCCCTGTCTTCACCTGGGCGTCCAGGACTTGGGCGGGACCACGGTTGCGGTTGGATTGGTCTCAGCTGACGGCCAGCTCCTCACCAAGCTGTCACACCGGCGATCTGCTTAGAAAAGACAAGGAGCTTGCAGCCTGGAGTGTTGGGCCCTTGATGGCAGGGTCGAGGCGGTTGGCGAGGACCACCAGCCCGAAGGCATCGTCAAGCGCATCTCTGGCCTTCTCAAGGAGACAGGGCTCCTTAGACTTTTGCGTCCCTACGTTGAAGACGACGACGCCGCCGAGTTCTGCAGAGGAGGCCTTGCGCCAGGCCGGAAGGTCTTGGTCGGAGCTCCAGGGCCTCGGGGCGCGGTCCCCTTTACGGGTGTCTTCTGACGCCTTCAGCGCTGCCTCTGGGAACTCGGTGTCACCGAGGTCTGCACCCCGGGGCTCTTGGACCTCTCCGCCGGGGTGGTGACTGCGGCCAACCTCAAGGGTTGGACCAAGGCTCGCCGCTTCCGGGTGTCTCGCTGCTCGGGGTGGCTCTCACTGTTGAGGTGCCGCTTGTGAAGCTGCTCTCCGAGGAGAGCCGTCGCCGTGCGTCGCAGCTTGGGACAGGAAACCGGTGCCTTTCTGCTCTGCAGGAGCTCGGCTGGGAGACTTGCCACGTGACTTTGGAGCACGACACCAACAGCGCCCTCCTGGCCGAGGCGACTCTCTGACTCTGCGAAGAGGCTGCGAAAGGGGAGTTCTGAGGAGTTCTTGAGTTCTCCTCTGAGGCCTGGGTTGGGGCAGCCGTTGGCCTGGAAAACGTCGGGAGCCCCGGCTCAGGACAGCGGCGAAGCGTTGGAACTGCTCTGCTGAGATTGTGCTGCTCTCTTTGGGCACTGGCATCGGCGCCGCGATCATGCCTGCCGACTGCAGCTAGCGGATTCGTGGAGGGGTGTTCGGACTTGCAGTCCGACTGCAGTCCTTGTCTTCGGATTGTCGTTCAGAGTTTGCTTTAATTGAACGAACACGCTTCCGCTTCTTTTCATTTCGCTACATTGTTTCGTTCAATTAACA
>CAJNJA010059841.1:0-23806 GCA_905231915.1 Symbiodinium necroappetens
TATTGTGTTACACTCTCTATATATATGTATTATATATATTATATTATATTATATTATATTATATTATATTATATTATATTATATTATATTATATTATATTATATTATATTATATAATATATATATATATATATTTATATTTCGTTTAGTAGGGTCTTTATAAAGGTCCTCAAAAGGTTTTAGGGTTGAGGATTTGAGGACTAGGGTTTGTTGAGGGCTGTAATGGAGGGTCCTTAGAAAAGGGTCGTTGTAGGGGTTTTAGGAGAATGGTTCATGCTTTAGGATCTTTAGGGACTTGACTGGTTCTGATGCTTTGGGTGGTCGTAAAGTTCCGACAAGAAGTGGCTTTGCAAGGATCGGCATAGGGCTCTTATGGGGTCTATCAGGTTACCTGCGAGGTTCATAAGGATTCTCGTGAGAGTTTCTGCAGGTTTTGGCGTTGCCAGAGTTTCAAGGCTGGATTGAAAGGTTTTCGGTTTACGCGTTTGGGTTCAAGAGTCTATACCTGCATCCTGTTTTCAAGGTATCAGGCGTCACCGCTTTAGGGATTTAGTGGGTTAAGAGTTCCTGTTTTAGGCCTGGCGGTATACGGATTTCCGGATTTAGCATGGCCTGCAACATCAGTCTCAATCGTTGATCACGTCTACACAACAAGCTGAACTATTTCAGCCCCGCCGGACAGGTTTGCAACAGCCATGTGCGCCCTTGGGTGTAGTACTCTTGCAAAGGTGATCCGCCGATCCAACAACTTGTTGTAGAGCATGTCACACATGTCACACGGTATTGCATGCGGATTCTTCTGGATCGATAATTTAATTGAAGGGCACTAATTAGATTAGGGTGTGGGGGTGTGTATTGGAGTATACTTATAGTCAGGAACCCTAGAGAATAGTATTGCTAAGTATTCGGGCTTCTGTAGCACACACACCCTCTTCACGAAGCCTTATTCCATCCAGCCCGAAATTGCTGCATAAGCGGCGGCGCAAGGCAAGACGTGACCATGCTGCGCCAGAACCCGCTGGACGACTTCCTGGGCCCTGGGCTCAGGGTTTGGGGGCTTCGAGGTTTTGAGGTTAGGGGCTCAGAGGTTTTAGGGTCTACGTATATACTAGAGGGGTGTCTCCTGTGAAGCATGGCATGTGCTGTGTTCCCTAGCGACCTCGAGGTCAGTGTACGGGTTAAGAAGTTGGAAACCGAGGCAGGCTGACAATTTTAAACTTTTCAGATCTAACCAAGCAATCCGAATGCTTTGCAAACTAAACACTCGTCAGAACCGTTTCTGCGTGTAACCTCTACCACCTGGCTGCGGTTTGCCCAAGCTCCCTGTCGTCCCTTACGGAACCTCTGAGAAGAGCGTACAATTTAGCCCTCAGTAAGGTAAATATCAACCCTAATTCAACGCCTTTTTGCAGCAGGCTTCTCTCTCCTGGAACTGCCGGTGCCTAAACCCCGAAATCTATACCCTAAACCGATAAGCACTACAACACTCCATCAGCCGTGAGGCCCAGAGGTTTGCACGCTGCAGTGCCAGTCGGGGCAGAGACAAGCCAAGAGCCTCAGGCTGTTGCGGGTGAAATAAGTCATTATAATACCAGTAAACATACTTATAATCAATAGTAACACAACTTATATAATAGCAATAAACATGCTTATAACTTATAATCAATCACAACACAATGGGTTGCGCTGGCAGGCTTTCAGAGCCAAATTTAGGGATGAACCTTGGGCTAGAACGCCTTTGGCACGTAATGGACGCACCCTCGCTTGCAAGTTTTCTGTCATGGGTTCAGGACGCACGTCTTATAATTAAATCCCAAACCCTATAACCCTGAAACGATTGAGACAACCCGGCCAAGGCAGGCTGTGACTTTTGAATCCTGGTGGCAAAGCTTGTAACACTCACGATGCACTTTGCCTCCGACATTATGGTCTAGGTGGGTGCCTGACGCCTGACTGTTCCTGTGAGAAGATCTCGACAACCGCCGCGGTTCGAGGTTCAGAGTCATGGTCCACAAGCTGGGAGTAACTACTGGCTGGGCATTCATTGGATATTTTTTTACACCATGAGCTGGTGTTTAGGGTCCAGGACTCACTGATTCTCTGTTCGGGGTGTTCGTAAGGACTCATATAGGGCAGTTAGTCATGCAATGTTTGTCACTGCGAGACCTGCCAAACACGAGCTCACGACATCTACACCCCGAAATCCGAACTCTCACAACACTCTAAGCTCGTTCCACTGCTACGGTTTTGGGCTTACGGGATCATTGAACCTTCGACCCTCAACTCTTTGCACACACACACAACTCACATTGAACCTTGCCGAGCTCTGACAAAGGCGGGCGTGGGTCGGGCACCTCGGAACGGTCACGGTGCAGGACTGGGACAAACATGGGGGGTGTATGGCTTAGCTGAAGGCTCAAGGACCCACAATGATGCACAGTTTAATTTCGAGCCGTAGGTAGGGTTTAGGCTTCGAGGCTTTAGTGGTTCGCTGCGGTGATTTAGGGTTCCGAAAACGTCTTTCCAAACTCTGTTCAAAGCCGGGTAGAGTGCTCTGACTTTCTCACACTTGCTCCCACTTGACGCAACAAGAGCCCGGGCAAACGATACCAAACGCATGCACTCTAAGCATGTCGGCATTCACAGGTAACTAGGGAGTACAGGGAAACCAGGGGTCTTAAACCTAAGCACCCACAACAGGACTTTCAGGAAGTGGCAACACAGGTGAAGCGTGTGGCCTAGTCAGCCAGGGGTCAAGACATATCCAGGCCCACAAGCAGACCAGGCAGGTCAGCGTACAGGGGATTCTTTTTCAAATTCCCAAGGTCACGTAAAGTAAGAAAGGTGTCATCATGAGGCATCACCACCGCCGCACAGCGCATGGCACCGGCAGGTGCCCGGGCGCAAGCAAAGTGAGAGACCCATACCCTGAAAGCCGCAAGCCAAGGAGAAACCTTGGCGTAGAGAAGATGGATGGCCGGGCGCAGAAGTGGTGCATGCGACAGGCAAGCGATACCGAAAGCTTGCACTGCAAGGCCTCGGCATTCAAAGGCAAGAAGGGAGCTTCGGGAACCAAAGGGGCCCTAACCTAAGCAACCACAACAGAGACTTCGGGCGGCGGCACAAGTGCAGTGTCTCGCCCAAGTTTAAGGTGCTCAAAAAGCACTGCAGATGAAGCAGCCGGACCAGAGATAGCAGCGACTTCCCAGCGCTCAGCTTCCTCCAGACGGCGATGCCGCGTCACTCGAGACGACCCTTGCGCTCTGGAGTCACGCCTTTGGTTGGCCGCGCGGTTGGCTTTATCGCTAATATCGCGGCATGTGCTGTCATCCAAGTTAAAAGGCGGCTGGCAGTCCAGACACTTGTCGTGGGACGGAACCCACACCAAGTGCACAGCCTTAGTCCTGGCGCAGGGCCTGCAACAAAGAAGCGGATTGGCTCGCAAGAAACTTAAGCTTACTAGTAATTAAGCTTCAGGACGGAGTCAATGGCGCTCTGGCAATCAACAAGAGCGATAACAGTGATGTGGCCATAGCCTTGGCCTCGCGGCAGGGCCTGCAAGAAGGGCATGAAGGGCGACCAACTCAAAGCGAAAGGGAGACTGATCTTCGGCATCGTCACCTGCAGAAAAGGACCCAGCAGGGTGCTCAGTCACAACAGCACAAGCACCAACCTCGTGCTGGTGGCTGCCATCAACGGCAACAAGGTCACATGCCCACAGCTTGCAAGGCTCCGTTTGCGGTGCTTTTCGATGAGCCAGTCGCGCAAGACACTCATGTTCTACCAGCCAAACCAGAACCGATGCGTCTGTCCCACATCATCAACTCTGGAGACAGCATCGCCGTTGGGTTCCATCTGCCAACCCAGGTCGAGAAGGGTACTAGCAGCGTGCGGTATAGGACAGCCTGCAGAGGGCAATCGCTGCGAGCCGCGTCGTTTTTCCAGTGTCGCCAGACGGCACCCAAACCGCGCCACTGCAAGAACCATTTAGGGTGCCACTGCCAGCCGTGAACCTCCGCAAAGAGCATGCACGGAGTCTCTCCGGTAATCCGTGATCGAAGGGCGTGGTGGATCGACAGGCGGATGGCATTGAGGTCTTTCGAGGTAGGGGCCGCTATGCCCGCTGCTCAAGCAAAGCCAGCGAAAACCAAATTAGAGCACACAGTCCTAACAACCTTAAACGGAGGGCTCAAGATGCTTAACGCACGGAGTCGGGCTTGCAGCGTTGCCACACTAAGCTTAAGCAAACCCGTGTCTCCAATGTCAAGTTCAATCGTGAAGCCAAGGACTTCAAGGTGGTGCCGGGCAGGCTAGCCTAACTGCGCCGTAAGGGCACGTAGTTTATAGGGCGGGCCTGAGGCTTTACAACAGCACACTCGGAAGGGCGGCAAGTACATTTCATTACCGAATCAAAGAAATTACTGCACGTCGCCCCGTCAGCGAGTGCTGCCTCCAAGTTTTGGGCCTCAGGCTCGGCCCATAGGAGGCGGTCGTCCATGAAAATGAGAGCCCTGGCTGGTCCCTGAGTCACATAGCAAAGCCCATGCTTCAAAGTCGATCTCGGCCGGCAAGGCTTCGCTTGCCGTTTCCTGGCTTCCAATAGAAGTTTCACTGGCAACAAAAGGCTGCGGCGCTGCAACACGAAGGTTTATGTCAAAACTCTCCTGTGGCACAATCGCAGCACCACTGTCACATAGCTGCAATGTACTCGAGGGAGCCTGGGCCTGGGCCCGCGGCCTAGGCGGCGAAAGAAAAGCCTCACAGACTTCATCTTCAGTCGGCCCTCGAAACTCGTTGGTTGTCGGCGTGCCAAAGCACGCAAGGTGGCCTTAAAGTCAGCGGTTGTGCTACGACAATCATCCTGAGCGGCGCAGCTGGGATCAGGACCGTGAGCCTGGAGGCCCTCCTGAAAAGCGTCACCGTAGTTCCCATGCGAAAAAGCAGAGTAATGAAAGGGCTGCGGGGAAATGCCAAAAGCACAACTACACATCCAAATCATGCTCCAAGCCAAACGAAAAAGATCTCGTGAACAATCTGTCTCGTTGAAGGACTGTGCCAGAGAGGCAACGTGTTTCATCTGTATGTCCAGCAGAAGTTGAGGACAGTGGCGTCCTGCATCTTACAATTTGGTATGCATCAAAGCACCACAGCTCTCGCCAAAGCTAGCTGTGTGCTGCATGAGTTCGGCAGAGCTCCCAATGCTCTGCAGAACTTACCTCTTGGCAGTCTGCGTTTGAGACTGCTGCTTTCCTTTCCGCACTTCTTCCCCCAACAAAGAAAATGTCCCCCATCAATGCCCTTTCCATCAGCCTTTCACATTTCAACCTGCTGTAATGAAATCCACCTAAGCCGGCCGAAGAGGGAGCCATGGCACGGGAAGTGTTAGCCCAGCTTTGGGGAAGCCGGTTTCCAGCTCAAGACGCGGGGAGTCCCTTCCCGCTTGAGCCACTTTCTCAGGCCTTTGGGGGGGATAAACCTTGGGGAACCCCTTCCAACCCCTAGCCGTTAACATTTCTGCCAAGGTCTACGAAGCCACGAACCTTCAATCCCCAAGGCCCTCAATGGACTCAAACTCCAACCGGTCACAGCCTAAACTCCAAAACTCCAAAGCCTTATGCCGAACCAGAACCAAAACTCTGGTTCCCAAAGCCTCTTAGACATCCGACCCAAGCTTCTCCAATGATAAAGTCAGCAGCAGAAGTCGTATATCGTAACCCTAAACCCTTCGAAACACGGATTCTTTAAACCCCGTTCACTTAAAGCAGCTTTTAAAGGAATCCTTATGGAACCCCGAAAGGAACTCTTCTACAACCCTTATAGGATCCCTTTAAAGAGACCCTATTATAAAGCCCTATAGTACCCTTTATAGAAACCCTTAAAGAAGGGCTCGAAACTTCAAGGAATCGGAGGCGCCGGAGACCAGGAGCGGCCATGGAGGCAGCAGGAAACCTTTCCCAAACGATCCCTCCTAGGACCCACAAAAGGATGCCAGGGTTCAGGGGCGTAGGCCGTAAAGTTCAGGAATTTAGGGCCGAGGCTCGAGGGTTTGAGGCTCAAGGTTCGACAAAACCCCTTACAGCACACCTTAAGGTTACTATATTCATGCTCGCACTGCGGTTTGCGTTGACGCTGTTTGGGAGGGGAGGGGGTGTCAGGGCTTTAAGTTGTTGATCCGTTCATGGCTCCCTGGGCTCGTGCTCAGGAACCTAAAGTTTCATGAGAGAGAGAGAGAGAGAGAGAGAGAGAGAGCGAGCGAGAGAGCGAGAGCGAGCAGTCATCTCCCAGCAAAAAGATGGGCACCCGCGTTGTCTCCACCCCGGAGCGCTAATAACACACAAACGGGACATGGGGCTCCGAAAGCGTCATGGCTCCATGCAAGGCAGAGCAAGCAAAGCAGAGCCAATGGAAGCGATAATAAGTTGAAAAACTCAAGCAAGCGCTTGTCGGCCGAACGAAGCACACGATGCGTGCAGATCAGGGCGCGAATGTCTTGTATCGATGCAAACTCATGTTTTCGATGCAGGTACAAACCAACCCCGCATTAATGTGGCGACATGCTTGCCGAGATGAACAACTCGTCCTCGACATCCCGGCATGCTTGACAAACAGTGGAGCCAAGGCGTCTCGAAGATTGATGCTCTGCTGTGCTGTGCTCGTGGTACTGAACGGGTTTGAACAATCTACGTCTGATCCAGCAGCGTCAAGGAAAGGTGCATGGTGCATAGAATGGCCGTGTTTGCGCAACACAGAAAGAGATATTCATCAGCATGACCCGATGTGTAACCGCAAATACAATTAGCAAGTGGGCGACGGAATGCTGCCAGTGCCGAGGGAGACATACTCCCAGCACAGAGAGCACACTCAAGGGCGACCCAAAGGCGAACGCCAGACGCAAAGGGAGCAGTGCTCGAGCACCGAGGGCGAAGACGCCATCAAGCCGGTACAAGAGAGGAACTGCACAAATTGACAACCCAACCACAGCAGTAAACTGCTCAAAGGCACAGCGCATGAGTCAGGAGGGCAGAGAGTCATAAGGAAGAAAGCCGGTAGCAGAGGCATCGAACAACAGCCCAAATAACAACTCTCGGTGTCCATCGTCTGCGAGAGCAGCCATTGGCCAATGGGTTGGAGTCCGTTGGAGATGTAATCGGCCGGATGGGTGTGAAGTATACTGTTAGACGACATGCAGTTGCCAAAGCAGTTAAACTATCCTATAGGCAGACGCGAGGTGCCAGTCTCACAATTTACAGACTGAGCAGTGTTATCAAAATGGCGCAAGAGGGTACTATCGCCCGGGGTCCACACCCACCCTGTGCGCCCCCGACCCGAACGACTACTAACTGTAGGCCCGAGGAAGGTTTCATGAGAAACATAGTAAGTTACCGTCAGTGTTCCAGGGCAACTGCCCGTCAAAAAATCAGCAAAAGCGGCTCTTTGAGCAAACACCATGCTTCCCTCCTTCTGATAAGTCAGGTTGAAACATTTAGCAAACACGGACCATGGGTCGGGACTAGGCACGCAAGCTGCGGGCCTCAAACATCATAAGCAAAGGGTTTCGGAGAGCTTTATACCAAACACCACAAACGAGTCAGCGAATGGTCTTGCCTACAATATCCTACAATCAACTCAAGCGCCAAGTTATGACCCCTGTAAAACCCTGAATATCCGTACAAGACCCTTGCAGAATCCCCAAAGAGCTTCTGTAGGAGGCTTTGGATGACTTGGAACGCCGGTGTAACACCCTTACGAAGTTTGCAGCCCCGTTGCAACCGATAATGCCCTACACAGGCCGGCATGCCAGGCAGATTCGAAGGTAGCCGAGGAGCTAAGAAGTCCCGGCCGACGTGCCGGTGGAAGCGACACGAGTGCCTCGAAGCTCTGGGCTTTGCAGGGCTAAAGGTTTATAGGTGTTGGGATGCAGGCTTCCAGGGCCAGTTGAAATTCCAACTCCGCAGTTTAGCGCTTATAGCTGTCGCAGGAAAAACCGAGACATTCTTAGGGCTCCTTATTATGGCTTCTATAGTCTAACACCTTAGAGCCCTAAACCCTCTCTCTCTCTCACACGGACTCGAGCCCTAAACCCTAAACCCAAGAATGGGGGCCGTCGTTTCCTTTCCGGCTCCAGGACTTCTTGAAAGCGCCTTCTTGCATGGGGCCTTGAACAAATGCGGGCCCTGTGGCTGCAGACCGCCACCCTGAAGATATTACAATTATTACCTTTACTTAGTAGCAATAAGGATGATAATAACGATAATAGTAATAATAATTAGTAGTAAAAGCAATAATAAGAATAAGAAGAAGAATATTCGTAATAACAACAATCATAGTAGTACGGACTTAGAGCTAAACGGCCTCTCGGGGCCTGGGTGAGGGCTGGAGCATGGGTCCAACGAGCTCGGGTTTCGGTTAGGTCGGGGATGTACCAGGACCCGGGCGTGTTCTGCAACGAAAGAGGGCATCCAGGGCGAGTCTACAGCGTTCAGTGAAAGTGCGAAACTCACACAAGAGCACTGAAAAAGCCGAACAGGAACGATAGAAGCCCATCGTTGCAGAACCTTCCGACAGCCCGAAAGACCCTGCTTCAGGTTGTTAAGGCTTTGCGTCTACAGTCGTAGGGTTTAGGGCTTATGAGCTCCTGTCAGGGATATATAGATATAGATGGTTTCGCTAACTCAAGGAACCCTGCATCGCGAACCCCCCTAACCTGAAACGTCTCAAAAGCCCCGAACCACGCCAACACTCCATAACGTAGAAGCCTGAACCCAAAAAATCCCACGTCCTACACGAAGAAAATCTCTATCATCCCCTTTCAAACCCCCGACGCCCTGACTTTTTGCCAGATTGGCGCCTCAATGGTGAGATCACCCAAGCGACCGCAAGGATGCAAAGCTACCAAGAGGTCCTGTTGCTTGCAACTTTTTGCACGTAGGGGTTCTTGAACTACAAGTTGTTCGGGGTTTAGGGGCTTAGGGTGGCGTGTGGGGTTCTCTTCCGGAGGGGTGGTTGTTGGGTTTTGGGGTTTAGGGTTTAGCTTAAGCTTTTGAGTTTGGGGTTTTAAAGTTTGCGGTTAAAAGTTATACGGCTTCCAATCGAAAAGAGCTTAAAGAGCGTTTGGAAGTGTAGGTTGGTTAGGGTCATGTTCTTCTTCAAGGCTAGAGCCTGCATTCAAGCGGGGTTTTTATGGTTGGGTGTAAGTGTAAGGTTTTAAGTATTGTAAGTACAGGCTAATTAAGGCAAATAAAAGCAAGAACACGACCTATGCTATAGGGTTTATGGCTTGCGTAGGGCTTGCAAAAGATCCCGGCCCTCTCTGTGACCCCTGGCCGCCCCCCACCCAACGGCCCCGACCCCTCTCGGCACACGCCAGCTCCTTCCCCCCGGCCCACCCCTACCAGACCATACCATTGGGTGGGTAGGGGGGTGCTTGGAACACCAGACGCCTGACCATTTTTGCATGTATGTGTGCATGTGCGTAGGTACCTATAAGTATGTATCTGTTTTTGTGCAAGTATGTATGTATGAACGAATGAAAAATGCATGGATTCATGTATATGCATGTATGCCTGCATTCCTGTCTGCCTGCATGCCTGCATGCACTCATGCATAACATATGCATACACATGCGTCTGCAACATGCATGCATACGTATATATTTTGTTGCAATTCTTTGGAAGTCACGCCCTAACCCTCCAGGTATCTACTATAGAGGATACTAGAGCCCCGAGGGCCCTGTATAGCAGGTACCTGGAGGGTTAGGGTGTAAGTTAAAAATTCATGCACATGTGACTGCGTCCCCTGCCTGGGGCGCCAAGAGAGACACCAGGGTCTCCGGAGAGCGGAGGTCGCAGACTTCAAAGGAGACCTTTGGTCTTTCTTATTTGGGTTTAGGCGGTTTAGGATCTAGGGTTTTAAGGGTTTAAGGGTTTAGGGTAGGACAGTTTAGGGTTTGGGGGCTGGGATTGAAACATCGTTTGGGTTTGAGGGCTTAGAGTTTTGGGGTTTTGGTGCCTCCTGCATTGCTTAACGAGGTCGGCTATTAACTCCTTCTCTGGTTTTGAGGTTTAGGGTCCAGGACTTGGAATTTTAATTCGGCCGTCAGCGGCAGAGGCTTTGAGGGCTTTTGTGCGATCTTCCCCAAAGGGTTTTGAAAACAGTGTGGAAGGGGATGTAAGGGCTTCTGCTATAGGGGGCTCGCTGGGTTGAATAGGGGCTCTATCAGGGCCGTGGAAGAGGTCCTTTTTGCGACCTTCAGGCTTAGTTCGTTTGCTTGACTGCGTTGTTCTCCGAATTATGGGATCCCAGCCCCACGTCGGCCGGTCCCAGAAAGATATCCTGCAGCTGGATGAAGAAGCCCAAAACCCTCAAACCCATGCAAACCCTACACTACTCTACTCTCACCCTAAAGCCCCCAAAACCATCCAAAACCTATACTACTATGCTCTCACCCTAAAGCCCCCTAAACCCTGAAACCAAGACGCCTCAAGACCAAAATCGAAACTCAAAGCGCACAAGGCCTGGCTGAGCCCTTCTTCATGGACAGCCGCCCTGGAGGTCGGGTTGCGGTGTGTTGCTTATCCAGGACGTAAAGCCTGAATTAGGACCTACACATGGAGATTATATAATGGCTATATAAGGCATAACGCTATTATACTGAGATATAGGCTTTATAAGGACAGCTTCAGGATAGTTCATGTGCGCAAACGTTACATAATTGCAGCGAGGAGTGGGAGGGTCGTGGTCACACTGCTGGGGTTGATTCTGTTGATCTTTGTGATGAAGTTTAGTGGTTCGCGGTTTGGGGGTGCAGGGCTTCGCCGTTCATAGAATAGGGCGGTGCTCTGTGGTCAAGGGTGTCAGCATGCTCTGATATCTTCAAAATCAACATGTCCTCGATAAGGGGTGGGATTGGGAAGTGCGGCTCTTGAGCCGAGGCGCGGAATGCACTGCTGATCATATAGCTGCCTTCATGATTAGAGTATAGGGTTTGTTTGTTCATATTATTCATATTTGTACTATACTTATCAGAAAGGAACCCCAAAAATGGTATTGGTACTTCTTTAGCCAGGATCTCAGGCTTAGAGAGCTCTTAACTGAGGGAGCCGACCTTGTGGGGCCGAAAAGGCCAGACTCCAAGGCCCAAAACTCCTGGAGCGGAGTGGAGTGGAGGGCGACCGGAAAGCCTAAAACCCTAAAGCCCTAAACTCTAAAAACACTAAACCCTAAACCCTAGACGCTAAACCCCTAAACCCCCTAACCCTAAACCTTAAAACCCTAAGCCCTAAAACCCTAAATGAAAACGATATATTATTACCTCCGGCCCGAAAGCTTGAACGTCAAAAAGCCTCGCCTGCAGCCCGACAGCCTTTCAAGTTTGTGCCGCACAGGCAACTGCTAAGTCGCATAATCGTATGGGTGGATTTAGGGTTTAGGGTTTAGGCGGTTTAGGCTTTAGGGTTTAGGGCCTATAACTTATAACACCCCTACACCCCTAACCCCCCACTAGTTCAATGCTCGCGCCGCGCCTTGCGCTGGCTACCTGCGCCTCGTCCAGCTCGAGCCCAACACCTGAGATTTGTAATGATACTCTGTTATAGTCCCTATATAAGTATAGTACCAAAATATGAACCATATGCCAGTCAAGCCTTCACCTAGTTATTCGGGCCCCTAGAATACACTGAAAGCCCAGCTGGGCTCTTGAAACCGATTTGTAACTTCAACTAACATGCTTCTTTATGTCGTAGGTTGAGACGCGTGCCTGACACTGTAGGGTCTTTCAAGGTTTGGTTTCAGGCTTCCTGCACAGTCTTTTTCGGGCGCTTTTGCATCAAACGACGGCGGAATGATGGAAATCAACGAAACAACGATAACAACCTATAGTAATTGACAGTAAGACGAACAACGAAGATTGCCTGGACCTATCCTCACTTGCAAAAGGACTCGTGCCCACCGAATGGCGGCAGAATGACATTGGTTGAAGGTCTCCTCACTTTCCGAAGCACCAGGATTCCCGACCGACACTTCCGCGGCACTACTCTGCAAAGTGACGGCATCCACCAAGGGGAAGGATCATAGAATATGAGCAAATGATGGCAACCCGACGATCAGGAAGATAGTGAAAGCGGAAGAGCATGAGGATGACAAGATAAATGACAAACTCAACGATGACCCTTGTCAGGCCGCATGGGCGGAAGAACGCTCTAAAAGGACGACATCTCGAGTGATCCTGAACCCTAAACTGGGGTTTAGGGCCTATGGTCCTAAACCTTACCGATCTCACCCCTACTTGTCCAGTCTCCTGGGAAACTCAAGATTAACCTTTGGGAATAGACTGGAATTATATAGGGATTATAGTACCCCCCCAAAAGGTTCAAGATTGCCTAATGCAGGGGGCTTAATAATTAGAATGCGGTGTATGAAATAAAAAAATAACAACAAGGAGCCCCCAAAACAGTATAGGTAATTACTATATTACTCAGGGCCCCATAATACTCTACTACTGGGTAGCTGTCCAGCTGAGAGCAGCGACACGGCTTCGCCAGCGCTTCTCGGAGAGCACGAGTCAGCCATCCTCTGCCAGCCCCGAGATCCTCACCAGTGGGACTTAGGAGCAGGGGGACCCTTGGGTTTAGGGTTTGGGGTTTAGGGTTTAAGGTTTAGGGTTTAGGGTTTAAGGTTTAGGGTTTAGGGTTTCAGGGGGACCCTTGGGGATATAGACACTCTCAATAAGGTCCCTTGCAAGCGAGCCAAGAGTAGGGTGGTTAAGAAGGTCCCCTTGAACGGGTCTCCCTAATACTAGGAACCAGCTTGCTCGTGTTTTTGACACTCACACTCGGACAGGCCTGGCTGTTGCAGGGCACTAGGGTTCAGGGGTTTAGGGTCTAGGTAGTTAGGGCTTCCGGGTTTTTGGGTTTAGGGGTTTGGGGTAGGGTTTAGGATTTTAGGGTTTGTAGTGTCTCGTTATTGGTTTCGTTAACCACTAACGAAGAGATCCGGAGGGTTAATTCCAGCTCAATGTCATCATAACTACCTTTCTAAGCTTGTAAAACTGTCAGTTTCAAGTATGTGGAATGTCGGTAAAGCCCTATGCAGCTGCAATGCTGCGTCCATTGCACTGGTTTTGTTTGCAGCCACTGAGCACCTTCAGCCTGATCCATGTAAAGCTTACTGTCATTAACAAGAGTATCGTGTGTCTCCCAACCAGTGTCGATGCGATGACACCCATCAGCCTCGATAAGCTACTCCTGCCAGGTTTCTCATAGCTTGCTATGACCGCTAGGACGCTGTTGGCAGTCGTGCTGGCAGGATTGCCGCAGGTGTTTAAGCCCATCACACGACTTTGACTTTTTACCAAGTCTATGACCTACGATAGCAGGACGCGAGACAGAGAGAGAGAGAGAGAGAGAGACAGAGAGAGAGAGAGAGAGAGTGAGAGGCACAACGGACAAAACACGAGAGGCAGGCGAGAGCTACAGGGCTTTATGAGGTTTGTTGGCATTTTTGCGGTTTGAGTGTTTTTTGGCACGGAACTAGAAAAGGCAAAAACACAAGCCAACATGAGGATATGACGGATATGACCTCGGGAATATCAAGGCTCAACCTGTCGGGATTTGAAGAACTTGAGGTATCAGATTTCAGTTTCCCAACCTTATCGCCTTTCTTGCTGCGTTCTCGGAGACATACACACCAACGGCTAAACCTCTATTCCATGCTTACAGCAATTCAACCCTACGCCACGCCCCCCCGTCCACCACGCGCGCAACGCGTGGAAGGTCGAAGTGGTCACGAAGGGCCTGCACGAAGCTTGGAGGTTGCTCTGACCTACCTTGTGCAGTATCCCGAGGGAACTAAAGGTTACCTTTTGGTATAAGGCTATACAATCAATCGATCAATATATATATATATACACATACATTCTCTATTTATATTTTATTTGTGTTTATATTTATATAGTTTTTATATTTATATTTATTTCTGTATTTATTTACTTATGTATTTATTTGTCTAATTGTTTATTTATGTATTTGTATATATATATACACAGAGGTTACCTACTCTGCCGCTCAGAGGTCCAGAGACTAAGGCTTAGAGCCCTGTGCCGCGTCGCCGGGCTTCGTGGCTTAGGGATTCAAGGATGCGGCTTGTGGTACAGGGTTTAGGGGTTAGGAACCCAAACCCTGAAACACCGACAGTTGTACAGCTGCTGGTCTCGCACATGAGCTCTGGTTCTTACAGACCGCAATCCGCAGCACACCCCTCCGGGAGAATTTGTTGGAAGCCACCTTGCGAAACGCAAATACACAAATCGTTGCTTCAGTCCCTGAAAAACACAACACACACACAGGATCCTTGACAAGAAACCGGGCTGCCTATCCTAAACCCTAAAAACACTACACTTTTCAACCTGCGTCTCCTGCAGCCAAAACCCTCGAAGCTCTCGAACCAGTCTTGTACTCACGCAAAAGCCTCGACACAGCAGGCCACCTGCCTCAAAGTGTAGGGCCACTTACACGCCAAACTTGAAAGACTTCACAGAGAACAAGGTTCTTAAACGGCGCAGGGTTTAAAGCTTAAAGGGTGTAGGGCATTCTTTCGGTTGACGACGGACGCAGGGCTCTGAACGTCGAGTTTGCAGTGTTGGTTCGTGTGAGGTGCCACGGTATGAAACAGAGTAAACTGATATGCAATGATAACTGCAATATGATAGGCTATAGTAAAGTATGGAAAGTATAGTATATATACAGTATAGTCATTTCATTAGCGTTAGCGTCCCTGCACCCCAGACTTTTTTGGCTTGATAAAGTAGCACACCTCGACTCAAAGGCTGTTGGATGCCTTGAACCACTCATTCTGTAACAATTCTTGCGGGTTAACTCGGGCTCTGGATGTAGGGATACCTGAAGCCCATATAGTCAGGGGCCCCCTAAATCAAGAGTAGACAGACCGGTTAAGATACCTCAGTTGGGTGTTGTTGGCTCTCCTTAGACGGACGACCCGGCCAAAAAACATCTAAGAATCTCGGGCTCCAAATGTTCCAAAGCCTATGCAGCGTATTTCAGTGTCTTCCTGAAATGAATACCTAAAGAACCCATGACAGAAGACCTCATGATGAAAGCCTTCATAGACAGGCAAATTGCAAAACGAACCCCGCAACCCTAAGTCCCACACCCTATGCCCGAAACTCCCGATCAGGTATACCCCTAAACCCTAAACCCTAAACCCCTAAACCCCTATAAACCCTAAGCCCTAAACCTTTATAGAGCTTTAGATGCCCTGGAACTTGAGAGCGTCGAGGCGCTCGGCCTTCTTCTGCTTCATGCGAAAGGCTTTGATGCCTCACATGCCAGCTCAAACAAGCGGCTAGACCCCTAGTTTTTAGGGTTTAGGGTTTAGGGTATAGGGCTTGGGGTTTATACAGTTGCTACGCCTTTAAAGCTTGAGGTAGTTGGGACAAGGAGGGTCGCAGAGTCGAAGTGAAACGAGCTTGTGCCGAGTCTTACATGCAGCCCAGGGCATGGCATGACCGGCACCGATTCTCTGCATCAGTCTGGATAAACCAACACAAGCACTCGAAGAGGGTTTAGGGTGTTGCCGGTTCAGGACGTTTTAAGGTTGTTGGTGCCTATGCTTAACCCATACATCGAATGATCGTCTTATGAATCTCGGCCCCGTTTTTTCAACCCGTACTGAGGCCGATGCCTGCCCTAGACACTGAATCTCTCCGCTTCGATGTTAAACCCTAAACCCAAGTCCCTGCGACTTTTTGAGCCCTTCTAGTTGGGAGCCTTTGTAGCAATCCCTAAAATGACACCCGTTGTATAAAGGAATCTGTTGAAAAGCTTGCGTGTATGTCGCTTTGCGGAAGCCAGTTCATGTTCGAAGTTGGCAGAAGCAGGTGCATACATGACACACGTAGACTCCGAAGCTCACTCAGGCATGGAAGTCATGTGCCGTTTGAAGCTTCATGTTCCTTGCAGTCTGAAAACATAGTGCTGCGCTCCGATGGCTGACAGCCTGTAAGCCCTTCTGGTGCCTCGTACCTTCTACAGAATCCCAACTATCGCTGGGTGGCCCGTAGGCATTCTGGGCGCGGCGAGAAGCCTCCGGATGTTTGCGCCGTTCGTTGTCAACAAGCACAGAAAGCCCACTGTATCTCAGTGAAGGAAAATCGAATCATCTAGCTATCCTTCTTCTACTTCGAACTTCAACTGTTAATTCAAGTGGTTGTGGGCGCTGTAGAGGGTGTCTGAGGGCGTTTTTGGGGCAGACATAGTGCCTCCAGATTGACGTCAGCTCCGTCGGTTTGTAGGGTTTGGGGGAAACTTGAGCTCTGGCTTTACAGGGCTGTGGGGTCAGAACCTCCGGGCTTCGCTAGGGTTTAGGGTCTAGAGATTTCCGAACTGCGCGATCCGAAGCACGGATCCGCGGCTTTTAGTCTTTGGGCTTCGTAAACCTGAAAGGCTAGGCCGCGGAGCAATACCCAGAGTAGAGATACTCCTTTGTGGAACCAGACATGGAATGGACCCTAGTTTACAGAAATACCGAAGTACGAAGTATTCCACCGGGTTCTGGAGGACAAGGGCACCCCAGTAGACGAGAGCAGGGAGGCCTATCATGTTGGATTGCCTGAATTCTACGGTTTAGGGCTTAGGGTTTGGAATGGTCTGGAGTTTAGTGGTTTAGGGTTCGGCGCTGCACCGACTCTTTAATCTGGAACAGATAGGTGAACATGCCGAACCCCAAAGATGCCGAGTCTGAAACAAATGAAGTTTGCTAAACCAAGAAAAAGAGCATTCGACACTTCAGTTCAACTACTCACCCGGAGTTCTGACCCGAATGGCCAAAAACCCCAACCCATCCAGGTACCTACTATAAAGGGGCCCTAGGGGCTCTAGTACCCTCTGTAGTAGATACCTGGAGGGTTAGGGAAAGACCAACCTTGCTTCGCAGCTTGACAGCGTTTGCAGCAGCGTCTCCAGCCAAGGAGGCTTGGCTGCCTCGATGCCTGCGTTTATGCTAAGCCAAGCCCCACCCATAGGCCCCTAAGTAGTTCCTTTTTGGGATTACCTGGGTTACCTTATAGGATTCTAAATACAAACCATAAAAAAGGAACTACTTAGGGGCCTATGGGTAAACTCCCGGAGCCCTTCGCTCCCCGAGCCTTCACCGGGAACTCAGGAGGGTACGTAGAGGGCCATCGAGCTCCCTACATCATGTCTCCCGGCAGTCACGGCTTCATTGGGGCTGACAGGAGCTCACAGGGGCTTCGCGCCCTTTTTTCCGGCTTTCCTGAACCTAGCAGACTAAACCCTAAACCCCAAACGTTAAACCCCAAACCCCAAACCCTAAACCCCAAACCCTAAGCCCTAAACCCACCTCCAAGCTCAAAGCTCGAAAAATGCTGATGGTTTTCCCTCTCTCTTCCAGATTTTGAGAGGGCATTTTTGCCCTGGTTTCGGGCTTAAAGTTTAGGGTTTGGGGGGTTTAAGGTTTCGGGTGACCCTAAACCGTTTGGCTGCATGCAGCTGTTCGGAGTTCCATGCGCAACGTGAGCCAAAGAACTACAGGAACCCATAGCCCTAAAGCACCCAACAAGCTGTGCAACACCTCAAAACCCAGAGGAACGAATAACAACTCCTTAACAAGAAGCCGGCTTGGAATGAATGTAAAAACACACCCCGGACTCCAGGGCGCTTACAAAACTGGTCTAGGACCTTACTCCCAAGTACCCATAGGCTCCATAAGAATTCCTCTTTGGGGTTTCTATTTAGGATCCTTATAAGGTAGCCCCGAAAAGGAACTACTATGGAGCCTATGGGTAGCTAACAGTTTCTTCCCTAAACCCTAAACCCTAAACCCTAAAGCCCTAAACCCTAAAACCCTAAGAAACGCTTGCAAGGCTGACCCTGAAGCCCTGTGCCTTGAAGACCATGGGCCTCGGCAGCCATCAGGGCAGCGTCGTCGAGGGCCAGGAGAAAGCTGAGTTTGGGGAGAAAGCTTGCGGGGTTCCCTAACCCTCCAGGTATCTACTATAGAGGGTACTAGAGCCCCTAGGGCCCTATATAGTAGGTACCTGGAGGGTTAGGGGTTTAGGGCTTTCCAGGTACTGGATTGAGTCCTGGCGGTTCCGGATGGGGGCTTGAGAATTGCGGGTTGAGGGGATTAGGGCACAGGCTTGCGAGGCTGCAGAAGCTTGAACGCTCAAGGTCTGAACTGAATGGCTGGTTCTCTGAATTGGGGTCCCTGGTTAGGTCGGCAAAATCATACAGCACCTTCACAAAAGGAACCCAAACAGGACCCTATGTGGGAGAACTCGCTATAAAGACAAGCAAGAAGAACAACATTCGTGACAAACAAGTACCCAGGACAGTCAGGAAGTAAAAACTTCGGAGCATCAGGAGATCGGATGTGTGCTGTGGCCAGAGCCTGACCTGGGTCGTTTCCGCGATTTGGGTCCAGGGCTTGCGCTAGGTGCCGATTGCCAGTCCCCAAAACCATTTAGAATTAGGCCTCTATAGTCGATGTTGAACAGTATGGGAAATTTAAGGTTATGCCAAATCGATACCTCGTGAAGGTTTAATGCAGGGTTTGTGAGGGTTTAGAGCTCAGGGCTCAGGATAGTCTTGAAAAAGACATAGTGTCCCAGATGTGTAAAGCATTCAACAAGAGACCATAAAGGATCCCGGTTCTCGCTTATTCCCCCCCCTCCCCCGGCACGCCCAGGTCCAAATATGCAAATATGCCGAATCCCCGTGACTGTCCGTACTCCTCCCACATGGCCGCTCCAAAGCCATGAGCTGTCACGAGGATCTGGTCCCAAACACACCCGATCCTTTTGAACATGCAACTGTCACCAGGAGGCGTTCCTCTCGGGAACGCTTCCTATGGCAGTTGACCCAAGAAGGGAATATCATGATGATGAGGATGCCGCTGAGGATGATGATGATGATGATGATGACGACGGTTTCGAAACACCCAGGGCGACCCGAACCGCGAACCACACCACACCACAGGGGGGCGGAGGGACTGAGAGCAAACCCAAACCCCGAACCACACCACACCACAGGGGGCGCAGGACTCCAAGCAGACCCAAATCCCGAAGGTAGCATATGGAGCAACTTCACAGACAATGTAACTTCATCTATGCAAACAGACGTAAACCCTATACTACGTCTTGCAACATGGAAGCATTGACTCACTTCATTGCGGCCGGGATTCTCGGCGGTAGCGCCATCCATCCAATTCTGGGTTGAAGCTGCAGGCTTCTATCTGGTTTGTATCAAAGAGCTTTTGGCACTTTACTTACACTTGCACTCGGGCATGTCCAAAACTTCCGAGGCAAGGTCTGCAAACAAAGACACAACAAAGTGGGAAAGTAAGAAGCTCGGTTCGACGTCACACAGCCGACATATGAAGCACGTCATATGCAAAAGGACGGAAAGGCATGCAACTGGTAAGTTCTGCCTGAATGACGGCAGAGCTGACCAGCAGATACTAACACGCCCTAAGCCCCACACTATACACCCTAATTGCCCTGCAAGCATGGCAAATGAAACCAACCTCCTGCGTGCAGCTGTGGGTAATGAAAGCATGCATCGATTAATTAGCCACAACCTTCGACTGTTGGAAGACAATCATGGATCTCCCACACAACTACGAAATCCAGCACAAAATGAGCTCGAGCCCACTGTGCTGCAAACCAACGTGTTGTTGCTGTTGAGTCGAGTCCGCTCACGCAAAATACTGCGACTACTGCGGCGGCGACGGCTGCTGCTGCTGCTGCTGCTGCTACTACTACTACCACTACTACTACTACTACTACTACTACTACTATACTGCTAATACCACTGCTAATGCTACTACTCATATCGCCTGCTTGCGGGTGAAAGCGGCGGGCGCGTGCGGGCTCGCTGAAGCCAGACGGTTCTGCAACACCGGGCCTCGCGATGGCAATCATGCAGCCTACTGTAGGGCCGTACAACTAGAACGGGATTCCTTTAAGGGCCCCTTTAGCGGGTTCTATAAGGGTTTCTATAAGGTTCAAGGACTGGGTATAGGGTTTAGGGTGCCGATGCTCTCCGGTCCAATCTAGTTCCATGCTTTTGGCCACCACCAATTTGCCACCAATACTTGACAAAATAAACTCAATTGGAGACTATGGTAACTCTCGAAGGACGGAAAGTTTAAGGAGTCTTTGGCTGCTTCCGCATTCGATGCTTCAGCCGTTCCTGGCCATTCGAACAAAAGCGGCAGGCCAGTTTGGGTGGTTTGATGAGCCTGATGACTTAAGTTATGGTGAAGTTTCCCCTGCATTGTAGAGCGAAAAGTTGGAAGCAATACGGAAGATCGGCAGGTGAACAGCAGTCAATGCCCCGCTGCAAACGGCTTGAAATACGCGAAGCAGCAAACTGTCAGTCACAATCCAAACTCAGATCTTCCGATCCTCAAATCAAAAGCCTCCTTAAACCCAACACCCCAATGTTGCAGAGCTTCTGCAGACGCTCCCGCCCTGCTGCCTACATGGGGGTTTCCGAAAATAGGGGACCCTAACATAGTACCGTTAAATAGTAGGGTCCTTATGATAAGAACCCCAAAATAAGGTACCCTAATTTTCGGAAAGTCCCACATGATTCACCGTCGGCCTCGCAAGAACTCGGCACATCGGCGCAGCCCCGCTCCAAGCCCCTGTTTGGAATATGGGGCTTGAAGGCTCGAGGGTCCTTGAGGGTTGGGGATGTACACGGTTAGGGTTGAGGGTCTTGCGCTAAAGGGAGGGTTTAGGGTTTCGGGGGCAGTTTCAAGCTTACGGAGCCCTTTCAAAAGTCTCCCACCTGAACAGCCCCAAATCCCACACACCAAGGCCTGAGCTGTGACACCGGGGTTTAGGGTTTAGGGTTTCGGCGCAGGGACCGGATGAAGAGTTATCGTCCCGTGATTTGACGGATTTGCCCGTGGCTTTTGGGTTCTGGGGTGTCGACTGGGGCGCTTTCTGTGGCGAAGCTTGGGAGGCAGTCGGATAGGGGGCGAGGAACTATTGTTTTCTATAAGAGGTGTGAAGTATGAGTACGGACTCCCTATACAGTCCCGCATACTGATGGTATATTACGTAGTATGCCGGTTTGGGGTTTAGGGTCATGGTGGGCCCATTTATTGGGCTGGCACGGTCGATGTTGAGAAAATCACGGAGAGAAGGCGAGTTTACTGATCTCGTGCAACATTCCGACGACCCAGCTCGAGAACGGCATTTAGGCCACCAACAGAATTTTCAAGATTGGTGGGTCCATGAACGTCCATGAATACTCGGGGGTCTACACTACTGAGTACTGACAACAACATTCGGTCCTCAGGCCTTCCAGATTTCAAGGTACCCCCTAAGCCCTAAACCCTGTGGCCCACGAGTCCCAGCAGGCCACAGCCTGAAACAACATGAGTCCTTACCCATAGGCTCCATAGTAGTTCCTTTTTGTGGCTTATATTTAGGATCCTATATGGTAAACCCAAAAAGGAACTACTGTGGAGCCTATGGGTAGATCCTAGCGCCACGGGCCTCCTCGCCATGACCCGGAAGCAGCACCCCACGGCTTCCCAGAAGCAGCGTGCAAAGGAACCATCGCAGCATCAGGTTTCGCGGATCTATGGCTGAAGATGCTGAATGAAGGTTGTGGTGTAGGGTTTAGGTATAAGCTCCTATGTCAGCCGAAACGGTAACCAGGCAGCCGGTCACAAAGCTAAGGATTTGCAGCTAGAGGGCGACAAGAAAATCACGTCTGCAAGGTTTTTGGGGTTCTGTGCTTCGGGGTTGAGAGGCTCAAGGCAGGGCCCTCAGGTGTGTGTGAACCTCTCCAAACCCTGCACCGACGAAGCCCTAAATTTCCCAAGCTTTGCTACCTGAAACCTAAACTCCAAAACCTAAACCCTAAACCCTAAACCAAAACCCTAAACCCTAAACTCAAGACTCCAGCTTGATCTGCAGAGTGCCGTAGGCAGAGGTAAAAGTTTAGGGTTTTGGTCTCGAGATGAAAAAGAGATTTAGACGTGGGATGCCTTGCAGCCGGTATAGAATCAGCAGTTAAGTTTTGGGTGCAGGGCTGTGGTTTACTAGCGGCGATGCTGTGGAGGCTTGCAGCTGCAGAACATCATAAGCTTCAAAGACGAGCCAGAAGCCATTGCCGAAGCCAAGAAGAGCTAAATTGGGTTCTTATTCGTGTTGAGGAACTTAATGTATGTTTGCCTTGAAGGATCCTTAGTAAATAATTTCGCTACCCTTGTTATGGTAACTTAACTTGCAAGTTTGTTCCTTGACATGAGCCGAGTACACAGACTCCTCGATCTCAAGCACAGTGAAGAAAGTCTCTTACACTCCACCGGTTGCCAGAGTGTGGACTAGGCTGGATTGCGCTTGTCTGCCTGCATGCTTGGGATACTTTGGGACTTTGGGGCAGTTGTCTCACGTGACGATTCCCACTCGTATCAAAAATGTCGACTGCTGGGGTTGCATGACCTTAAAAGTTTACGGATTCGGCAACAAAGACTCATCCCTGAACCTTCGTTTGTAGCGGCTTCTTGTCGTATCAGATCCCTGAGTGAAATAGTGCGTTTATGCCGCGCCTCCCCATCTGACACACTCACCACCCCCTAAAGCCTAAACCGTAAACACATTCAGCCGGAGCCCTACATAGACTCACCAATAGCCCCAATAGAGACCCTATCTGGTATGAGGCTCGACCCTCAACCCTCAACATCCCTTGAGGTAGTTGCTTAGGGTTTCGGGTTTAGGTTAACCTAAACCCTCAACCCCAAAAATCACATATCCCATAACCCCACCTCAAGGCCCTCCGCTGCCGACCAAGGAGACGCCTGTAGGACTCCACCGCGGGGGGTTGTAGGCTTTGAGGGTGGGTTCAGGGTTTGGGGCTTGCGAGTTTGGGGGGGTCCAGGTTACCCTAAACCCCTAAACCCCTAAACCCCGAAACCCCAAACCCCTAAACCTCTAAACCCCTAAACTCCTAAACCCCAAACCCTGAGGGTTTGGGGGTGGTTTGGGGGGGTGATTCTGAAGGTCGCAGGCGCTGTGTGCGTCGAGGGACCCCAGAGACGAACAGGGAACAAAGCCCAACGCCTTTTGGGTTTAGGGTTTACCTTAACCCCAAATAACCTACCTCTTTAAGGACTTATATAAAGAATTCATAATAAGGAACCCTGAAAAGGTAGGTTCTTTAGGGTCCAGGAAGGGTTTAGGGGTTGCCGATCTTTGCTGAAAACAAGCTTTGGTGTCTTGGGCTTTTTTCAGGAGGGGAAGGGTTTCGGATTTCAGGTGGTTTACTTAAGATTAGGAGCCCTACCAAGTTTGAAGGACGTGGGCCCCGAAAGGAAACAGGCCAAGGGTGGATGCATAGGGAATAATAAGCACTTGAGCCTTCATGGGGGAAAGGGGAGGTCGGTGAATTCATAGATGAATGACCCGTTCTCGCGATTACAGTGTTCGTGGCGAACATATATAGCGATCCTCAACTACAGCTCCTTTACCGGCAAGTGAGCATGATCTAGCAGCTTGCACGATTCTAACACAGAACCCTGAAGGGGGTGAGCTTTGATCTGGCCATGAAAAAAATGGTTTAGGGGTTGGGGTTTAGGGGTCACTTCCCGGGTTGAAGGCGCCACTGCTTTTGTCTCGATGGTTCCTTTCACCAACATGCGAAGTTTGTCTGAACCGGCGCGGAGGTTTCCACCTATGAGGCTCGCTTGGCAGGCAAACCAGGAAATGGGACTTTCCGAAAATTAGGGGTACCTTATTTTGGGTCCTCATAATA
>CAJNJA010059852.1:0-11424 GCA_905231915.1 Symbiodinium necroappetens
ATAGATCCCCATTATGGTAACTGAAACAAAATCCCTTAACAAGAACCCAGCAACAAGCCTCCGGGGCCTGGGAGAGGTTGGCCTGGGGTTGGAGCTATATAGGGACCTCGTCTTGCGCCACGTTGCTGGTCTATGCTTCAAGGCATGCTTAAGGGAGACTACTGTTGATGATGTAAATCCTGCAGTACCTTAAGGACCCTAAGCTATGGGAATTATGGTACAATTCTTATTATGAGTAATGCAGGATTTACATCATCAACCGCATTTGGGGGCTTCAACGAACTTATCTTTCGTCCGTTTTGTTTGGGGGGAGGGTGGACAAGCACGTCAACTGTGTCTTGTTTCTTCCTGCTCCCCCCTGTCTCTTTTGTACTAGCTGTGTCCTGTCGCCTGTAGTATTAGCAAATTCGTGGATGTTGTCGGTAGTCGTTTGGGTGTTAACTGCATCTTTTTTCTCAGGCCCCACTCCCCGATCAACAAAACTAGTACACATGCAAATCGCACCCAACATATGCAGACTATACACACCGCACCGACACTGTAGCAAAATGATCGTCATATCAAAACCATCATACGTAATCGCAAACGAGAAGAAGTTAAGGATCCCTCTAGTCCTAAACGTACTAGCAATGACAATCAACATCACAGCGTCGAAGACCATAGTAGTCAGAAAGTAACAGCGCAAAGCTGTGCTCCAAAACAAGGCTGGAGCTCGGCCAGATGTCGAACTACCAGCGTGGATCTTACTATTGAAGCCACAGAAATGTTAATTAGTTTAGGGTTTAGGGGCCATAATAGTTAGAGTAGGGTCCTTGTAAGGAGTCATAAAGGATTCCCCCGGGGATTAATATGGAGGCCTGAATAAATAGAATGGCGCTGGTTTTAGGGTTCTTTAAAGGGTTCTGTAAAGGATCTACAACAGGGTGCTATGATATAGGGGCCGGAATATTTAGAAGAGGGTTTTGGCGGATAAAATACTATGTTTATAGGCAGGGGATTGGGGTTTTGGGGTTTGGGGGACTGGTCAGGGTCTTGGAGCGACTGAAGGGTTTCTTAGGGTGAATGGTGTCAAATGCATCAGCTTACGGCGTCGTGGTTAGGACTGAGTACAAGGAAGATTTTGGGAATTTGGGCTTTGTAGACCTGAAAGTTCTTGGACAATTTAAAGCCCCACGAACATGCCAGCATGGCTTCTTAGATTATTTTTGCTAAACTGTTACAACCCCCAAGGCCTGAACCCAAAACCGTTAAAATCCTAAATCCCTGGTTTTGCGATGCAGATACGGGCTTAGAGTGTTGCAGTGTGTGCTTTCACGCAGTTCAGGGTTGGGGGGGTTAAAAGGAGCCGAGGCCCAAATAACCCTCAGCTTTACACTCTAAACCCTATAAAGCCTACAAGCATTATAAACCCTATAAACCCTGGAAGCCCTCAGCCCTTGGTCAGGAGATTGCACATGGGTAGTTCCCCCCGAAGTAGTACGGTACCCTTATATAAAGGACCCTAAAAAGGCAAACCGCCATCGAACCCTTATAGTACCCGCAGAAAAACCCTATAGAATCCCTTATGGATCCTATGACGGGACCCAAGAAAAGGCCTAAATTCAATTTAGAGAAACCCATATTATAGGGGATCCCATACGGGATCTATCAGGATTTAGGGCTTAAGTTCAAAGTGAAGGGTTGAGGGTTTGGGGTTTTGCGTTTGGGGGGTTAGGGCTTCTTGCCGAAAGCCCTCATACATGAATGCTCCCCCCGGATACAAGGTTTTCGATCCAAAGCCACCACCCAAAGATGGTTGCGAGTTCACTTTCCCTCCTTAACATGTGTCCCTGGCACAACATACGACAGTCGGTAAAGCAAATCGATGTTTTTCTTATGCACATGCTCTTTTGACCACTTCTAAGTTGCTTCTTCATGAAGCTGTTAAAACTTTCCACCTTCGAAACGTCTCCGACCCTGATCCCGAGCGCTATTCGGGACTGTAGAAGTATACACCCTGGGCCTTAACCCCGGCTCCCGAAACCCAGGTACGTGGTGGACAATGGCAAAGAAGCCGTTTCCGTGGATGCTGCCTGGGATGTCGCGCGCTTGCAGCGGTACCTCCAGAAGCAGAACCTGAAGCATCTCGCCTTCAAATGTGTTTTGGGTTTAGGGTTTTAGGGTTTAGGGTTTAGGGTTTAGTAAGGGTTTTGGGTTTAGAGATTCGGATTTGGGGTTTCGAAGCTATGAAGAAATGAAATGTGCTTTTGGGTATAGAAATTCGGATTTGGGGTTTCGAAGCTATGACAAAATGGAAGAAGTTCGCACTTTCACATGCGACGGAAGCAGCACAATCTTGCTTCTGGTCTTTTGCAATGACCGGCCTTCATGTGCACTTGGAGGCCCGAATCTTCAAGCAAGCTCAAGCCTTTGTTAGTTGGGGCACTACATGGCTACTAAGGGTTAAGGGCTTAGGGTGTATGGAGGCTTTCTTATTTAGGGTACTGCATGGGTACAATGAGGGCATTACGCTAGTTTGAAGATCCACAAAATCACCCCTAAAACGTGGCAGCAAGTGAAAGGGCCCTTACACCTTTAACAAAAGAGGCCTAAACGTTTGAAAGGAGCCAGAGTTGAGGCTAATCGCTGGCCTCTACACCCACGGCCATTTCGATCATATCGGCGGCTCTGTTCCAGGACCCTCGCCCGGGGCTCGAAGCAGCTTCCAGAAGTTTGAAGGGTTAAGGGGGGTACCTGGACCCCATCAGCATGTAGAATAATGGCCTTGTATGGGTTTTGGGCCATTAACTTACCTACTTTTGGGGGTTTTAGGTCAGGACTAAGAGTTCAACCCGAAAGCGCTCATGCCCTGGAGCAGTTGAAGCCTCGAGCCCGGATACACCAAAGCCGTCAGCTCCTTTGTTTCCCCGAAGGTTCGCCGGCTGCCCCACTACCAGGAGCTGTGGAGCTACACCAGGCAGAGGCGCCGTCTGAGGGTTTAGGAAAACAAGCCCAAGGAGTTGTTGAGCACTCATCGTTATCATGGGTGTGCTTAATAACAATAATAGCAATAAGAATGGGAGCTTTAACAAGTATAGTGATAATAATAAGGTCTACTTTGAGTTTCTGAACAACCGTGGGGGCTTCTGGGGTGGCCTACGCTTTTTAGGGTTACCTTTTTCTGATTTCCGTTGATACGTCCCGGAACAGTAGGATTCTTAGGGTCCAGGTATGGCTTCGGGTGTATAGCCCCATAGGGTCCATGTGCCCAAATACTTTTTCTTTGGCCTTAAAGCAGTCCCTACATAGGTACTGTGGGGCCAATGTATATTATACTATTTGGGTACATGAACCCTCTGGGTAGTTGCAGCTTCGGGCCTTGGAATCTTCCGGTGTGTGCCAGGGTCTACCCGCCCCCTGCGAGTTTACTAGGTTGCATCGGTTTGAAGACCCGAAAACACTAAACCCTTAAACCCTAAACCCCTAAACCCTAAGCCCCTAAACCCCAAACCCAAAGCCCCTACACCCTAAACCCCTAAGCCCTAAACCCCTAAACCCTAAACCCCCTAAGCCCTAAGCCCGATAAACCTCAGTTCTGCTAGGCCCAAGCCCTGCGAACATTCCTAACACCAAAACAAGTGCTCTAGCAACTCAAGGATGGGTGGAGCCATCAAACAACCGTCCGAATGTATAGAGGGTCTAAACAAAGCTCCAAAACTCCACACTACTAGCTTAAGCCCTAAATCCTAAACCCTTATTGAAACCCTTTTATAATTTGACTACTTGTTCAAAAACCACGACCGATGCTACTGTACCGGAAGCCCAAGACCTCTCAACCTAGGACCCTTGGTGGTTTAGGCGCTCTACAGTGTACCATTTTCTTGAAACAGAGACCTGCACACCTCCCCATCATTTCGTTTATGACGAACCCACTTGTGTCTCCAAATACTCCCACGGAGGGTGGGGTTAGTTTCGGGTTTAGGATCGAAGGTTTAGGGATTTGGGTTTAAGGTTTAGGGCAACCCCCTACACTACACCCTAAACCCTAGCAGTTTAAGCTTCAAGGCCGCGAGCTCTCAACTCCAAACTCCATACGCACGGAGCAGCTCTGCAGGTTCCTCTTTTTCTTGGCGCCAAGGACATCGATGCGGCAACACTGCAAACAAAGTGGCCTGGTGAGCATTTTGGGGTTGGGCACGTGAGGGTTTGGCAACTAGGGTTTGGCTGCTTGGCTTTCGTTTTGATTTTGGGGTCTAGGGCTTTTGGGGTGTGGACTTCATGGAATTTAAGGGAGGCAGGAGGCATTAAAACAAATCCGTCCATCACCCCCCTGAACCCGAAGCCTAACATAGGGGCCTTCACGATTTCAACGGATTGCGTGTGTAATATAGTATCAGTATGATCTCAGGAGCAAAGGAGACCCCTGTTTTGATTCTTCCTCTAGTCTCCATTGTAGTTCCTTTTTTGGGGTTACCTTCTAGGATCCTTAATGTAGAATTGGTTAAACCAAAAAAGGAACTACAATGGAGACTACAGGTTAAGCTCCCTTTTTTGAGTCCCTGACTCCCACGGCCGTCGTAGAAAAGGCTGCCGGCCTCAGCCTGGAGCCCTTTGAATGAAGGACGGGAGCTTGGTTTAGGGCTTTTTTTTTTGCGTTTTGAGGTTTATGGTCGGGGGGGTTTCGGGCTTAGGGCTTATATTGGGGGAGCCGTGATGTACTTTCCACACAGTTACCGTGATAAACTGATATACACAGATGTCTTAGCTGCATGTTACTCGTATGCGTGTAGTGCAGGTACCTTCACATGGCCGTACACAAAACTTGTTCGTCCTGATCGCCTGCCGTGCTGAGCCCTGAACTGCCAACCCCAAACCCTAAATCGTAAACCCTAGACCCTAGACCTTAAACCCTAAACCCTAAACCCTAACCCCCAAAACCCTAAACCCCAAACAAAGCCCTAAGCTTTCTCGGACCCTGAAGCTCTAAACCAACGGACCAACAGCCCTAAACCCTGGACTTTGCCACGTGCGCTTATATACCGGTGTGGGACCGAAGGATGACACCGTGGATATAGTCTCCATGTAGCTCCTGTATCGACTAGCCAGTTTTATACTCATACGGGTAGTTCTCTAAATTAGGGTCCCTTTTTGGGTCCCCGATGTAGTACGGCACCCTTATAAAACGGGCCCCTAAAACCCTAATTTAGAAAACTGCCCATATAACTTCGTTAATTAACAGGAAAAGTATTACAAGGGAAGACTTAGGATTTATTCCATTTAGGGTTTAGGGTTGAGGATTTAGGGTGAATTAACAGGAAAGGTGCTACAAGGGACTTGGCAGTCGAGGGTTCTCAGGTCTTTGGTCGGGTTTGGGGTTTAGGGAGGGTAGGGGGGAAGGGTAGGGTTTGGGTTTAGGGTTTAGGGTTTCGGCTAACGGTATTCAAGGGTATTAGCGGTATTTATAGACTATTTTTTGGGGCTCCTTTGATTTTGTTTAAAGGAAACCCAAAACCCTCAGCAAAAAAGAAACAAGGCCCCAACAGTCTACGGGTCTCGTGCGGATTTCTGTGCGGGATTCGATCGTGGCGGCAGGAGATACTCTCTCCCTGCTCGGCGCAGACATGCCGATTTTGGTGCGCCTGGGACCCCAACCTTGGCCCAACATCTTGGACCCGGAATACTCAGTACGAAACTTGTAAATATGGAGGTTAAATGATTAGGGTTTAGGGTTTAGGAGTACATTGAACGCAACCCTAGGTGGAGGATCATGGGACGTGGTATGTGCGCTTAAGACTAGGTTATGACTGTGGCTATGAGTCATTGTAGCTATAGTGAGTCTCATCTTAGGTATACCCCCTTATTTTAAATCCCATGATCCTTTAAAGTAAGCCTTGAACCTTGAACCCGGCCCCGCACAAAATCCTAGCTCAGAATTCCTTTCGGTGTCGGTATTCTTCATTGCAGCTCGGGCACTAAACGGTAAACCATCAAGCCTTACATTCCGCAAGCCATGAGGAAGGGTTCACTGGTGGAAGGGGCCTTAATAATTAGAATGTGGTTTGGCGTACAATATACTGTAATCATAACAATGAACCCCAAAAATAGTACATTGGTAATTCCTTGGACCCTCTAAATTTACAAGTTTCGTTAAATCCGGGGTACGGTTTAGGGAGTTTAGGGTTTAGGTTCGAAGGGTTTCGGTTTGAGCTGCTCAGATGACTGCCCCCAGGCTCGAAACGGCCCAAATCTGTAATATATTTCCATATTATAAGTGTAGTATGATGGTTCCCAAAACCCTGTTCCAATTATTAAGGCGCCCATACTAGAGCCCTGTACGCTACACCATCCTAAGCCGCCAGATTGGACTGTCCCTGAGACTCATTCATCAAGGAACACACCTTAAACCAGATTTGTTTCTTTAATTTGAGGATTCCTGGAGCATGGGAGCCTTTGGGTAAAATAAAATAGTGATGTTCATAATTCGGTAGTGAATGTTGTTGTTATGATTACTGAACCCTAAACCCTAAAACCCTAAAACCCTACACCCCGGACCCTAAAACCCTAAACCCAGTGTTTCGGGATATGCTAAACCCTACACTGGATATTTCCGCCTCTCCTTGAGCGTAGCAGTTTTCTCCTAGGGTCGACTCACCTGGCCATACTGCAGGCAAGGAGGCTTCTAGAGTTTAGGGGTTTAGGGCTTTAGGGCTTTAGGGGTTTAGGGGTTTAAGGTTTAGGGGTTTGGGGGTTTTGGGGTTTAGGGGTTTAGGGGTTTAAGGTTTAGAGGTTTTGGGTTAGGAGTTTTGGGGGTTTAGGGGTTTAGGGGTTTAGGGGTTAGGGGTTTGGGGGTTTAGGGGTTTAGGGTTAGGGGTTTGGGGGTTTAGGGGTGTTGGGTTTGGGGCCCAAAGGGGTTTTGGGTTTAGGGGTTTAGGGTTCAGGGCTTACCTGCCATGACGTCCTGCCATGGATTTCGAGGTTTTGGGGAGTAGTATAGAAGCCTGAAGAGTTACACCAAGACCTAGGACATCTTCAGGTAGGTAGTTACCCTTATGGGAGCCTTATATAGAAGGTCTATATACTATACCTTATAGAAGCCTTATAAGAAGCCCTATATCCCTAAACCCTAAACCCTAAACCGTACTTATAGAAGCCCTATATGCCCTAAACTAAACTCCCCACCTGTAGTTTCCCTCAACTTAGGGTTCCTTAGCTGGAGTTACAGTGAGTTACTTCTCGAGGCATCTTTGCAGAATTTTGTAGATTCCCCATACCCTCAACCATATAAACCCTAAATCATTGTTTCGGGATATGATAAAGGGACCTTAACGATTAGGGGACGCTGTTGGGGTGATTTTGAAGCATAGATATATCTGGGTAGCCTGAGGTGGTCTTATTACTATTTACTAAATCTCCCTGGGTCCACACTTCAGGGGTTCAGGGCCAGTTTCGAGTTTGGGTTTAGGGCCTGGAGGGTTCGCGTTGGGTTTAAGGTTTAGGGCAGGGTTTAGGGGTTTCCTCGGTGTCCCCATAGGCTCCTAAGTAGTTCCTTTTTCTGGTCTACATCTAGAATCCTATAAGGTAATCCCTTTTTCAAAATGGAGCCCATGGGTAAAGCTTAGTTTGGGGATGAGGTTTTTTGGCAGGCCCGAGGATGCCAGGCTTCGCGTGTGGTCCTGGGTTTAGGGTTGAGGGGATCAGCTCAAACCCGGAATACCATCGTGTTACTGTGCTGTAGTAGACTATAACAGTACTATAATATACTATTATAAATGTACTAGTGTTACCATAACAACATTACTATAGTATACTATGATATACTAGACTCTACGATGAGTCTATGAGCTACTGGAACATGGCAGATTAAAGTTTCGCTTGGTCCCGTCGAGATGCCGAGTCAGGTTTAGGGTTTAGGGTTCCTAAACCCTAAACCCCTAAACCCTAAACCCTAAACCCCAAACCACTAAACCCCTAAAACCCAAAACCCAAAACCCCTAAACCCCTAAACCCTAAACCGAGTCAAGTCCCCGGCAGTGCAGGCGGCGTTACCTTTTGGCTGCGCAGTGCTGGCGCTTTGGACAGCACAGTGCATCTGCTTGAGACTTCAGACGTTCCAAGATCCTGTAATATTAGAGTAGTTGACAGTATATCAGTAGCGTAATGTTATAGTATATTATAGCAATCCCTAAGGGTCCAAGTATTCATTATTTATGGACTTTGGGGCCTTTATAGGTACCAAAACCATAAATAAGGACTACTTGGACCCTTATAGGGAATATGATAGTATTTGACAGTATACGCTAATTGCCCGCTAAACCCCGAACCGCAAGCCTCGAATCATCTCGGGGTTCGCGTTGTTGCTTAAAGACTGTCCCTAAATAGTCCAAGTGGTTTAGGGATTTAGGGTTCATAGGGTTTAGGGTTTAGGGCCCACCAAATGTCAAGCTACATTGATACTATCCTAAACTACTTACTACGATCCTAACGCAGCTACTTAACTGACCCATCTCTTGGGTACTTCGTTCCGTTAGGGGGCGCTCTAAGGCTACAACATCGAGAGGAAGGGCTTAGTTGTGGAAGTGGTTCTAGGTCTCCCCGGGGGTACTTTTTCAGTTGTTGTGGTCGTAGGTCCGTAGGTTTAGTCGTAGGTTCCTTATAACACTAGCTAATACCAAGAAGGGAAGACCCTTTTTTTCCCAGGGCACCGGGGATCCGAGGATTGGTCTCGTTGAGAGCGAGCGGTTGAAGCTCTGTGGAATGTCCTATCCAGCCCCGAAGTCTGGTTGCTATTTCTTTCGGGTTTAGGGCAGTGTTCGGGCTGAGGTAATATGGGGGCCGGAATAGTTAGAATTTTGTTTTTGGGGGTTCCTTACTAGAGTCATTATATAATATACCCCATAAACCCATACGGCAAAATGTCAGACGGCCGTGTCAAGAGGGTTTAGCATTCTCCGTCTGAGTATATGCTTTCATAGAAAATAAATTGCAACTTTTCCTATCGTTCCCTCAAGCGGGCCCGCCTCCAGTCCTCGCATGAACCCTAATTATACACCCATGCAGCCTCGAATAACCTTACAGTGCAGCGGCCGAGATTTCATAAGTGGCAGTAGACAAATCAGCTTACTGGGATGCTCGATGCGGCTCCCTGGAACCCAGACAATTTGGGGTTTAGGGTTTACCCATAGGCTCCTTAGTAGTTCCTTTTTGGGATTACCTTATAGGATTCTAAATATGAACCACAAAAAGGAACTACTTAGGAGCCTATGGGTTTAGGGTTTTAAGCTCCTTGAAACCACCAAAAAGATTTCGACGAAAACTTTAATCCTAGTGATGTAGGGTTTATAGGGCTTAGGAAGTTTAGGATGTTCGGGTTTTAAGCTCCGTGAAACCACCAAAAAACTTTTCGCAACAAGAAGTAAGGCCCTGACGTTCGGGCAGAGTGCGCTGCAGGCTGGCCTGCTTCACACGGGCACGGTCCGGTTTAGGGTTTACGTAGGGTTTAGGGTTTAGGGTTTAGGCTTTTCGGGATAAGAGGGCCCATAAGCCCTCAACCGTAAACCATCCTCAGATTGCATACTTGGTGTTTTAAACGGTTCAGGGCTTCCGGAAGAGGCGGGACAGATTCCAGACGCGTAGGATTGCATGCTGGCATCAAATTGTGGCCTTGATTCGTAGTCTAGGAGTCGGTTTTGATTGTTTCGTAGTCAAACGAACTGTAGCTGACATGTGAGTGTTTCGTTTGATGCATATTTATTTGTTCCTGCTAATCAGGCGGTGTATCACATAGAACCTGTCCAGAAGACCCCGTCTTCAAGAAGGGAGCTTTGTGTTTTCGGTTGAACATCGAGTGGTTTAGGGTTTAGGGTTTACCTGACAGAACAAAAGTTCGACGGTAAACTGCCCTAGAGTTGAGTCATTCCTTATTAAAGACTGAGTAAAGCCATATTAAGCCCTTATTAAAGCCTGACTAAGGCCATATCAAGCCCTTACTAAAGCCCTGAAGCAGGAATGCTCATCACCGGTGACACACTCTTCTTGAGGAATGTGGGACGCACCGATCTACCAGGCTCCTTCAGATGTCCGGGTTTAGGGTTTAGGGTTCACAGAGTAAGGTCGCAGGGTTGGGTTTGGGGTTTAGGGTTTAGGGTTCACAGAGTAAGGTCGCAGGGTTGGGTTTGGGGTTTAGGGTTAGGGTTTGGGGTTTCAGGGCTTAGGGTTTAGGTCCTAGGTTCAGGTTTAAGGCCTAAGGCATTCTCCAGCTTGCGCCGCAAGGTTGTCGGTCAGTCGCACGATGCTGGTTTGCATAGTTGTTTGGCCGTAAAGTCAGCACCTCACCACCCCAATCGTCTACATCGCCAATCTTTTCGCTGCAGTCGAGCATGGAAGTGTAATAAGATAGGTAGCAGAAGAAGGAAAGTTCGTCGTCGTCGTCGTAGTAGTAGTAGTAGTAGCAGCATTAGCTTCTGTAGCATGTTGTTGCTGCAGCTGCCGTCCTTCCCTCTACTTCATTTCCTTAAAACAGGCCATGTTCACCCCCAAGCCGTGCCTCCTTAGGGTTCCTTCATAGCTTTTGTATAGTGGAACAGACACCGGTACCCTTGTCTTATCCTTACAGCCCCCCACTTGGTAGTTGTAAGGGGGGTTTATACGTACGGCGGCTATAATTATGAATCACATATTGTCGGGCTTATAACCCTACAAACAACTATTCCCTAAACCCTAAGCCCTAAACCATAAAACACTACAGCCAATGACGGAGGCGGCGACCCTACCACTCTGGAGCGGAGCCTTGCGCGACTGAGCACAGCTCCCGACGATGTGCAGGTTCCCAGGGTAAGTACTGCAATCTAGGGTTCAGGGTTTAGGGTCTAGGGTTTAGGGCTTAGGGCTTAGGTTCAGGCTTAAGGGCTTGTAGGGCTTGGGGCTCTTGTAGCTTGTAAGTAAGGGATGGTATGGAAACACCAGAAACAATATGCCTATAAATACCTGTATGTGTATGTATATATATATATGTTATTGTATACATGTATGTATATAAATACAAATATTATCTATAGATATTATATATATATATAATGTCTCTATTTTTTACTTATTTAGTTATGTATTTAGTTATTTATGTCTTTATGAATTTGTTTGTTTATTGTTAATCTATTTGTTTATTTAGATACGAACATAGATACAAACATACGTAAATACATATACATATAGACACACACATACATGCAAGCATACGCAAATACACACATATATATATAGAAAGATATATATATATATATGTACATGTATATACATACATATATGTATAGAGAGAGACATATGCATACGCATTTACATCTATCTATCTATCTATCTACCTACCTACCTATCTATCTGTCTATCTATCCTTCTATCTATCTATCTATCTATCTATAGCTATCTGCATACATATATACATATATGTATGTA
>CAJNJA010059852.1:11502-23805 GCA_905231915.1 Symbiodinium necroappetens
ATGTATGTATGTATGTATGTAAGAGTGTATGTATGTATGTATGTATGTATGTACGTATGTAGGTAGGTATGTATGTATGTATGTATATATACATATACATATACATATATATATATATAGTTGTATGTCTGTATATCTATCTCTGTATCTGTCTGTCTGTCTGTCTGTCTGTCTGTCTATCTACATTTATATATATATATATCTTTGTCTATCTATCTATCTATCTATCTATCCATCTATCCATCTGTCCATCTGTCTATCTATCTATCGATCTATCGATCGATCTATAAATCTATCTATCTATCTATCTATCTATCCATCTAGGCTGGGCCGCCCGGGTTCTTTGTGAAGCACTCTTGCAAGTCCTTTGCAGCACTCTGGGTGTCTATGAGATGGCTACAATGCAGAATCAGGTGCTGAAATCCTGAGACCCATGCCCAAGGAGATGTTGCTCGGTGTTTTTTTTCGACCATTGTGGTCTTTGTGTGAAAAGGTTCCTGCAGTGGTCTCATAGTGCGAGGCTCCCATTTGACACATTGAGGTGAGCTCGAAGCCAAGGCTCTTCTTAGAGGCAGGCAGTGCGAATATTTTGAAACTTAGGGTTTAGGGTGTAGGGTTTAACTTCAGGAATTCGGCGTTGCCCTTACCAGAAGAAGGGACCCACAAACCCTAAACCCTAAACCCTGAACCCTAAACTGAGCCACGCGCCGCATCCATCCTAGATCTCAAGTCCTAGATCCTGCATCTCTGGCCTATAACAACCCTGAACAGAACCTTAAACCCGGAACCCCAAACCCTAAACCCGGAACCCTAAACCCTAAACCCTATACCCTAAACCCTAAATCCTATAACAACCCTACATAGAACCTTAAAAACCCGGAACCCCAAAAAAACCTTTTGTAGGTTCTCCCCGGCCACAGCGCGAGCCTCAGAGAATCTCCCGAAAGCTCAGCTTGTCGCAGGTTTCTGGGCTCTTAAAGCTACCCATAGGCTTTTAAAGGGGTTTAGGGTTTAGGGTTTAGGGTTTTAGGGTTTTAGGGTTTTAGGGTTTAGGGTTTAGGGTTTAGGGAGGTTTTGGGCTCTTAAAGCTACCCATAGGCTCGTAAGTAGTTCCTTTTTGTGGTTTATATTTAGAATCCAATAAGGTAATCCCAAAAAGGAACTACTTGGGGGCCTATGGGTAAAGCTAGGCTTCCTGTTTGGCTTGCAGAAGTTTTTTCGGGTTTGGGCAAGTTAAGGCTTCAGGATTTTGGCTTCAAGGCTTTAGCGTTTAGGGTGTCGCGGCTTAAGCTGCTTAGCTGATTCAGCTTCTGGTTGCTTGGGATTGAGGCTGTAGGGCTAGGGCGCAGGGTTAGGGGGGTTTAACAAGAGGCCTGGCCTGAAGTATCTTCAACAGCATTCCCCGGAAGTCCGGGCGTATCTAGTACAACATACCCTCGAACACTATTCTACGCTTCAGGCCCTTGTACGGAAACCCTACGATGCCCTAATAAAACCGTTCGAGACGCTGCTAAAGCTTTGAAAAAGCACAGACACAAGACCCTGGAAACGCCCAAATTCAAAACCCGGTGTATTAGAACAACGCCCTTGGGGTATATTACACTACAACTATAATTAGGAACCCCCAGAGTCGTATAGGTAACCCTAAACTCTAAACCCTTAAACCCTAAACCCTAAGCCTTAAACCCTTAACCCTAAACCTTTAAACCCTTAACCCTTAACCCTTAAACCCTAAACCCTAAACCCTTAAACCCTAAACCCTTAAACCCTAAACCCTTGTTTAGGGAATAGGGACCTCAGTGGGCCCTTCTGGGCCTGCGACCCATGAACCCCTGAGCTCTCTTGCGAGCAGGAAATCAGGGTTAGAGCCCCGAGCCGTTTAGTGGTGTTCAGGTTTTCGAGGTTTAGGGGTGTAGCGGTTTTAGGGTTTTTTGGGGTTTGGGGTTCAGGTTTTGAGGTTTAGGGGTGTAGCACTTTTAGGGTTTATTTAGGGTTTGGGGTTCAGAGTTTGGGATTCAGAGGAGGGTAGCGGTTTTTGGTGTGGGGTTTAGCGGTGCTCTCCAATCCTGGACGTTCGGTGGCCCCTGCCTTGCAATCTGGGCCGTAAGACCAAAGCTTCGTGCCTTAGTTTTCAAGGTGTCGATTTTTGGGGTCAGGCTCTGCTGTATTGTCAACAGAAGAGCCTCAACCATGAATGGAGTCTGTACCCTAACAGCACCTTGCTTTCTTTGAGTGTTTTAAGCACGTGGTTAGTTCTCTAAATTCACACCCCCTGCAGAGTTTTGCTTGCGGTTTAGGGTCTAGGGCCACAGATGTTGTTTTTGAAAAGCCAGGCTACGACGCACCCCCGCGCCGCAATACGATGGCCAATGTTCGGCGAGACTGTGGTATGTCCCACCGCTGCAGAAAGATTGTAGGCCTAGACCCTAAGCACTAAACCTTAAACCCTAAAGCTTCAAGGGCTTTTGCAGGGGATTGAATCCAAGAACTTTAGCCTAGAGCAGCTTCTGTGCTACAAAGGTAGAGTTGCTAGGAAAAGGACCGGATCCCAGAATGCCGTTAAGCCCGAAGGGTTCTTTATAGTGTTTGTATCCGAAACGGCCCTAAAGCCCAATAATAGCAGCCCAAGAGTTGGAAATCCAATAGCGTCATTCCTCAAGAGTAATGTATAGGGAATCCCATCACTGATTGTCCTTGATCCGGTTTCCAACTTTTTGAGGGTTTTACGCTAGTCTAAACCTTAAACCCTAGAGTCCTATAAGAAAGGAGTAGGGAAACATGTAGTGTGTAGGATTTTCAGCCGGTATCTGACAGGCTAGTCTGAAGAGGTTTTGGTCCCCAAGTACCTACATAGGAGCGATGATACCCAAGCCACGATAGTAGTTTCTAGTACATACAGAATCCGTACTATCTACTCTATATATATATATGTAGTTATACATAAATAAAGGTGTTTCGGGGGCCCTGTAAGCGCTAGAGTCAGGGTCTTGAGCTTACCCGGTCTACGGCCAAAGTTCAAGCTTTGCTTGGTTAGGGCCTCCTAAGACCTTCCCCAAGCCCCTATAACGGTTTAGGGTATAGGGTTTAGGGGTATACCCTCAACCTTAAGGCCTATAGAGTCTAGAGGTTTAGGGGTTGAGGTTATTGGGTTTGGGGTTTCCGCCAGAGGCTCGAAGGCCTACATCTTCGGCAGTATTGAGCCGATAGACTAACGGGGAACTTGACTGGGGGAGTTGGGAAAAGTAGGGCACCCAGGTAAAGCCTCAAATGCTGGGTCTTTTTTCGTGGAACACCTCGCAGAAAAACGTACCCGCAATGCTCAAAAACTCTCACTTCGAACGAAGCAGCTACTGTGAGGATGCGCGCTGCTGTGGCAAAGCTCCATGGCCACAGCAGTTTGACGGTTTGGGGGTGAGGGTTTGCAGTTTGCAGTTTAAGGTTCCGGGTTTAAGGCTGACAGCTGCTCAACAAGTGTGAACGATCTATAGTAGTAAACCCCCAAAAGTTGGAAACCGGAGTAAGGACAATTCGTGCTGGGATTCCCTATACATTACTTTTAAGGATTGAGGCTATTGGGTTTCCAGCTTTTGGGCTTCCACCATAAGCTTGAGTGACTTTGGAATTCGTGAAGGCCTCACCCAGAACACAGGCCGTTCGTAGCATGTCTTCCTTTTTGCAAGCCTGCGGCTCTGCTGCGGCATGCCAAAGTAAGACACGTCGGTCATCCTTTCGAAGACGTGGCAAGAGTGAAGAAGCTCCTCTCCTGCCAAGCACCTGGCGGCCCACAAGCAGCAAGACCACACAGCCTTGCCGGGTTGGGAAAACAAGCTCCAGAGTCAGGACCAGTGGACGGTTTTGAGCGCCGTTCTCCAAGTCGCGTCGACTGTAGGTCTCAGGAACCCGAGCGAACCCAGCTTGTCTCCCGAGCTTCTCCGCGGGAAGAGGACGCCCACTCCTTGCACCAAACAGTGATGTGTCTTCAAGGACGAGGTGCGCTAAGAGCTCCTCATGGAGATGCTAATCTCATGGACCACGCAACCCCGGCAGAAGACCGGAACCATTGAAGCATATGTTGAACCGGATTCATTCACACTCGCTCTTAGATCCACCGCATCTGTTCTGGCGATGAAGTCCTGTCGACACCAACGCAGCAGAAAAGATCCATGAGGCAATCCAACAAATTCTAAATATCTCTCTGTCTTTGCAACGACCTGCTTCTTTTGCTGAGGGTTGGGTTGAGGTGCTGAGGCCCAGCAGCATCCAGCAATATTGAGCGACACAGTGTAGACTTAAGGTCAAAGCAGGGGTTCAGGTCGTCGGGGAGGGTTTCACTTCTTTAGGGTGATGCAACTTGTAGAAACGGGAAGGTAGATTACGTAAAGCTTTTTTGACGCCCCTAAATCCCCTAAGCCCTAAACCCTCCACGCTGCGTATGCGTCAGCCTCAATATTCCACGCTTAGTTCGCCGGCCAGGCTCCCACTCCCACAGCCTAGCCTCGAACCAGGGAGACCCCACTCCTTCAACCCTAAACCCATCGAAGCCCCTCCCGTATATGATAGGGTTTTTGGGCTCGAAGATCTTAAAATATCCTTACGTAATAGGGTCTTTGGGCCCGAAAGCCTTAAAATATGAGTCCTTTGAGGGTAAGGGAACCCTTACAGGGTTGGGTTTAAGGCTTACCCATAGCTTCCATGGTCGTTCCTTTTGTGGTTCAGTTTTAGGATCCTGTAAGCTAACCCCAAAAAAGGAGCTACTTTGGAGGTTGTGGGTAGGCTAAAACTAAGCTGGCCCGAAATCTCCAAAGCCTAAACCTCGGAGCTCCGAGTCCTGAATCCTTCCGCCCATCAGCCCTATCACCTGAAAGGTTTTGAGATTTAGGGTTTAGGGCTCAGGATTTAGGTTTTACAGGTTTTAGGATTCAGGGTTTGGGGTTTTGAGTTCTTGCGCCTGACAGGTTTCCACCAGCAAGTTTGCCGCCTCTGCCAAGCCACCACGTCAAAGCATCGAGCGAAGAGCTGTGAGAAAAACTTGCATGGCGCATGGTGCTACAGAGTTCGGGCTTGAAGTTTAGGGTCTAGGGCGTAATGTCTAGCCTTTCGTTTGTAGGGGCCCCGCACTTGGGTTCTACATAATTGATTTGAGCCTTTGCTGCGGACCTGTTCGAACGGTTGCATATAGCTTGCTATGTCCAACCGAGTCGTCGCGAGTCTCAGCTTACATGCAGTGTCTTGCAGATAGAGAGTGCCACCAAAGCTCTATACACCTCAATAGAGCTGCATCACCGTCTCTGCTGATGTAGCCGACAATCCCATAACCCCAAGGTAGGGTTAGGGCCTTTTGGGGGGTTTAGGGTTTGGGCTTCAATGAAGAGCTTGGGGTTACGGGCTCAGGGTCTGTGGCTAGACTACTTATATACTATACGAGACGTCACAACGGCACCAGCACGAGGCATGAAAGCTCTGTGAATGAAGCCCTAAACCCTAAACCCTAAACCAGTCAATTCGCTGATTTCGGAGAGGCGGTCTACATCAACAACTGCCAGTGGGGCTTACATGGTCCTATCGAGGCTGGGACCTGCTCTTGGGGGGCTTGATTTGTTGCGGTTTTTGCTTTAAGGGGGGAGGCTCTTCAAAATCGAGTATCCTATTCTGCTTAGTAAAAACTAGGATTAGTTTTATGCCACTTGCGCGTATCCGTGCCTTCCAATACCCTACGGTTTTGTTCTAAGCCTTTAGATGCCGAGCCTCGATACGAGTTTAGGGTTAAGGGCCAGAAGTCCCAGACCCAAATTGAGAGATGCACGCACGTCTTGGTGCGAGGCTTGCAGGGTTGGGTCTTAAAGGTCGGGCCATGCTTTTGCCTGAGAGTCCTTACCAACAACAGACCACTTGAAAATTATTCGTGGTTTTAGGGAGACTCCTTAGAGGGGACCCTTCTTAACCTTACTTATGGCTCTCTTACAGGGGACCTTATTGAGAGGGTCTATATCGCCAAGGGTCGCTCTAATCCTAACGCCTAATTACGACATCAGGTCCCTTTTCGGGTTCAGTGCTTCGGATTTGTTCCATCTGTTGCTCCGACCCATGGGGGCTATCCCCGAAGCTGTAGCAATACTCAGTGAAGGGTTCTTTTGATGCTTCCTGTATGGATTCCTGTCAGCCTTCCTTTAAGGTTCCGTGGATGTTCTAAACCCTAAACCCCAAAACCCTAAACCTTAAACCTTTCCTTTAAGGGTTCGAAAATGGTGCCCTTAGCATCATTGCCGTCGTCCCGACACTATGTACCCGAATCAATCCCTCATTCGCGAAAGCAAACTCCAAAGGCTGCAAAGCTAAAGAAAACTACATGTGGGGAGTTTAGGGTCTTCTATAAGGCTTCTGGTATATAGACCTTCTATGAGGCTTCTAAAACGGTAACTTCCCACCTGAAAATGTCCTAGACAAAGCCCTGAACTCTGAGCCTCGCACATCTCAGCACGGATCATCCTACATGTCTTATACCCGAAACCCTAAATCGAAAGTTACGAAGCTCCTAAACCGAAACTTACACCTAAAACCTGTAAACCCTATCAACCCTATAAACCCTGTTCCAAAACTTACACAGAGATGCAGGTCTTCAGCAGGCGGTGTATCGCAATGTACATTGCGGGCCTGCCCTCCACTCAGACACGGGGCCTAGCCTTGCAGGTTGTGGGATTTCAGGGCTCTGAGGATTCTGAGGGTATTTAGGTTTCAGGGTTTAGGGCGTAGGGCTCAGGGCTTTTAGGGCTCTTAGGGTTTTTAGGTTTCAGGGTTTAGGGCTTAGGGTTTAGGGCTTTTACGGTTTAGGTATTGATTAGGGCTCTTAAGGTTTTCAGGTTTCGTGGTTTAGGGCCTAGGGTTTTTCTGGCTTTTGGGGTTTAGGGCGTTTAGGGTTGCATAGTATTTCAATCGATGGCTTCTGTTAAGGATCCCAAGATGTAGGGTCTTGTGTGTAACTGCCTAACTTATAATATAGGTTGTTCTCTGAAATGGGGTCCAGTTGGGGTCCTTCCTATACGGGTGCCGTGCAAAATCGGGGACCTAAAAGCGGGGCCTAATTTAGAGAACTACCCATATAGGTCGGCGGTCTATTTACTTGGGGTTTCTGTTTTAAGGGGCTCTACAAAGGGATCCTTATTGGGGCTATATTAGGCAGTATTCAGGTATAACCCTTAGAGCCCAAGGACCCAAATGACAGGGCTTCGCCATAGCAGTTGGGTCCTAAAGCTTTCTGCCGGGTACTCACGCCCAAACGTATGCAAAACATCGCCGTTCATAGATGTTGGGCCATTGTTTTATCTACTTTTGGGCGGCTTAGGGCAATCGTAAAAGTTTTGAGGTTTGGGTCACCCCGTGATTCTTTTATTTGTCTGCATCATGATATGTAAGGAAAGCTGCGGGGCTCACTGTAGCCCTCAATCGGCACTGCTTGAAACATTTTTGGGTTTGGCATTTAGCGAGTTTGGTGCCTGAATTACTAATAAACCCAAACCCAAAACCTTAACCTGGAACTCAATACTCACGCTGCAGCTGCCCGCAAATGCATGGTCAAGCATCAGAACACATCGGAAGTAACAAAGGGCGCCACTAAAGACAAAGCTGTCCACGCTGCAGGAGTCAATGCCTATGAAATGTATGTTTATGACGAGTTCCCGAAGTCACGCATGCCTGATCCTGCTGCGATGATCACGGCAGACTACTTCCGTCAGATTGAGGGATGAGCACGGAGGATCAGCCCACACCGCCATTTCCGGTGATGCCGGGAGATTTCGATCAGATCAAGCACATCAACTATCCTATTCCTAAGCTGTCGGAGTATCTGGTGCTGTCTGGCGAAGATGCTGCGATCACCAACAAGCTGGAGCTTGCAATAGTTCGCACTCAGTGGAGAGCCGCGATCGCCAACTCATCCCAGATCGTCCCAGACCTTCCGGGATCCCTTAATTATAAGGAATAGACTTTAAAACATAGCAGGATCGCTAGCATGATTTTAAGGTATGTTCCTTAATTAAAGGATATTGGACGGTCTGGGATCAACGTGGATGACGAGCCGCGAAGGTGGCTCGCACACGGCCACATGGCCAATATTCCTGTTGAGAGGCCCCGTAATTAAGACCACTTCAGACGGATTCACTCGAGAAGAGATGAGGACGCAGACGACGACGCTTTCCCTTCACCACGGTCGAGCTCGGCTTAACGAACCGTTAAACACAGGAACATAGAGCAATATCAAATCAACAGGCCTTGTACCAGATCCTAAGCCTAAACCCAAACTCCGTAAACCCGAAACCCAAAACCCCAAAACCCCCAAGTCCCAAAACAGTGAGCCCTAAACCCCTACACCCAAAACCCCTGTTCACTGCAAAAAACCCCAATCTCCGCAAGTCCATATGGGTAGTTCTCTAAATTAGGGTCCCTTGGATCCCCAATATAGCCTAAACGAGCCCTATTTGGGAGAACTTCCCATACTGTTGATGATATAAATCCTGACCCTACACTATGGGAATTATGGGATATTCCTTATTATGGGTAATGCAGGATTTCTATCATCAACCCTAAACCCTAAACCCTTAAACCCTAAACCCCTAAACCCCTAAACCCTAAGCCTTAAAACCCTAAACCCTTAATGCAGGATTTCTATCATCAACCCTAAACCCTAAACCCCTAAACCCTAAACCTTAAAACCCTAAACCCTTAATGCAGGAATTCTATCATCAACCGTACCCATATCACTCCCCGAGGCCCATCTGCCAGAACCTCCTCTTCCACGCGTGGGGGGAAGACATCTTCATCGATCAATGCATGATGGCGCACGCCTCAGGAAGCCTAATATAGGGTTTTAGGGTTTATGGTTTGGGTTTAGGGTTTAGGGTTCTAGGGTTTAGGGTTTGGGGACTAGGGACTAAGAATGTATAGGGGCCTTAATCATGAGAGTAGGGTTTGGGGGGGTATATTATTGTGTTGCCGGGCGCACACCTCAGGAAACCGGGCTCAGTAGTAGGCTAGGCAACCTTTCTGGGCTATTATAATCCCAAAATAATCCCAAAGGTTCACAAGCAGGCTAATGTAGGTACGGGCTTGGGGTGTGAGTTACATGGATCCCTCACCCCCGCAAGTTGTCATTTCTCTCAGCCCAAAACCGTTTGCGGTTTTTCATGCTTACCTGCCTGACAGCTCCAACCATCTCACTGCACTCTGGTCGTGCATAGAGGAAACAGAAACACGAGCCTCTTGAAGCATGCTCACTTGCAGGGTGTAGGGTTTGCCAATAACGTGCTATTGTGCGGGCCGTACTCCTTAATCTAGGAGCCATGACAGGTAGGGCTGTGGACTTGCAGGATTAGCGATGCCTCAGCGATCAAGCCAATGTGTCATCGACCCTTCTTTTCTGTTGAATAGAGCTTAGCCCTACCTAAACATCCAGAGGTAGGCAATACAATGGCCCAAAGCCCAAAACCTCTGACCCTAAACCCTAAGCTCTAAACCCTAAACCCTATTGTCCTGCATACTTTGAGGGTCCAGGCAAATGAAACCGCCTGGACACTGAGCCCTTACACCCGGCTCGTTGCCCAGGTCTTCCCGGGTTTAAGGTTTAGGGTTGAGTTTAGGGTTTAGGGGTTTAGGGGTTTGGGGGTTTAGGGTTTAGGGTTTAGAGTTTCGGGGTTTAGGGGGTTTAGAGTTTAGGGTTTAGGCTAGCCCCATGGCGCGAGGGATCCTCACTTGCCTGCATGGCTTGTAATCGCTGGTAGTACTCGACTTCTTTGATCGAAGCATCCATAGATGCCTTATGGAGGGTTTCCGAAAATAGGGGACACCAATATGGTACCCTAGATAGTAGGATCCTTTTAAATAAGGACCACCAAACAAGGTACCCAAATTTTCGGACAGCCCCTTATGGGTAATACAAGTATTCTACAATCGAAAGATGAAGATGTACCCCAGAACCCCATTCTGATGCATAAGGCCCCGACATGAGGGGTTTTCGCCACTGAGGAGCTGGGTTTAACTCGTGTCAATGAGTTCGACGTGATGAGCGAGATCGCCGGGAAGCCCTGTGGAAATGTCGGCTTTTGTTCGCAGGGTCTGAAGCTACACCGTCAAACCCACCCAGAGACCCCAATACCCCTTAATTAAGGAATATACCTTAAATCATAATAACAAGGACCCTATAATTTCAGGTATATTCCTTAATTAAGGTGTATTGGGTTCTCTTGGCAGGAACCCGAAGCCCCCAAACTGCTTCGACACAATTCCGAACAAACAAACACAGCTCCCTTCGCCTGACGTCTGAAGCAAAGAGCCTCTGCAAACGCCGACGCCGACCTCTGCCACTGCTAGTCCTGGCTGAGTTTCTGGGTGCCGAAGCGCCAGCTTGTAAAACCCCGAACCCCTGAACCCGAGTCGTAGTCGAGAGGCTTGATTTTGTAGAAGGTCGGGAGCTTGTGCTGTGGAAGGTGTCGTCGGTGGTACTCCTTCCTGGCTTATGTGTAAGTCTGTCCCAGACAGGCTTTGTCGACCTGCTGCGGGAGAAAGGGCCAGTACACTTTAACAAAAAAGAACCCGAACCCTAAGCCCTAAACCCGAAACCCTAAACCCTAAACCCCTAAACCCTAAACCCTAAACCCCTAAACTTTGAACCCTAAACCCGAACCCCTGAACCCTAGAGCAAGCCCCACCGGCCGAAACCGAAACCCCCCTAAAACCCTTCGCACAAGTCACCCAAGCAGGGCTTGCTCGAGGCTTTGGGTTGAGAGCTTCTTCTGCGAGAGCTCTGGGATTTGCTCCATATCTCTGTTAGGGTTTAGGGTTTAGGGTTTAGGGGTTTAGGAGTTTACGGTTTAGGGTTTGGTTTTTAGGGTTTAGGCTTCAGGGTTCATTGACGACGTATAGGATTCTATGAAGAGTGCATGGGAGGCCTGGGCTCTGTGCAGGGTGTACCGGCGGTTTGGAACTCACAGCAGCCTTAACCTGAACTGTGCCCTTCTGTACCCTACTTCGGGCTCTCTTTTAAAAGGGACCTTATTGAGGGTTTCTATCCCCAAGAATCCCCCTAATTCTAACTCCCACCTTAGCGTCAACACCGCCTTACCTTCGGACACTCGTCGGTCTACAGTGCCGTGCCTTGCAATCAAGGGCTGTCCGAATCGGATCCAGGTTCAATAGTAAAATCTTAAATCCTTAACCCTACACCCAAAGCCCGAAATCCTAACTAAACCCTAATCTCTTGTTCAGAGTCAGCGGAGGAATGTTGAAGGCAGCCAGGCATCCAAGCTCAAGCAAAGAAAAACTGAACTCGAGGCCAGGGTGCTCATATCCAGGCCATGAGGGTTCAGGGTTTAGGGTTCTAGGGTTTAGGGTTTAGGGTTTAGGGACCAGCCGACCGTGGTGGTTAAATCGGAGGCAGGCAGGGAACAAGCAGCCTTTTTGATGACCTCCAAATTTAGTTGGAGAAGCCACGGGCTGAAATTTGAAGCGTGCGGAGCGAGTCTTAAAGCCCTTGAGTTCATGATGGCACCGAGGCCAAGGAGGACCACGCCTCAAGTCTCTGACAAACCGCAGGGTTTAAGGCCCAGGGTTTAGGGCTTTTGGGGCTCATACTTATAAGCAACCGTCTTTTGCTGGGCATTGTCTTTGAAGCCGGTAAACTCCATGCCATATTCTAACCCTAAACCTTAAACCCTAACCCCAATATTCTACCTCTAAACCCCTAAGCCCTAAGCCCGTAAACCCCTAAACCCTAAGCCCTAAACGTTGGATATTTTCCTTAGAAGCCGTCAAACTCCATGCAATATTCTGATGACCCGGCAAGCTCCTGAAGCCCACAGAGAGGCTCCTGGGCTCTAAACCCGAAACCCTAAAACCCTAAAACCCTAAACCCCTAAACCCTAAACCCTAAAGCCCTAACCCTAAAGCCCTAAAGCCCTAAAGCCCTAAACCCTACGAGTCATCAACCTTAGACCTTGAACCCTCAACCCTTTGGTTGAGGAGATTGGGACGGAGTCATCAGCCCTAAACCCTAGAGCCTTTAGACCCTGTGGGCAGGGTTTAGGGTTTAGGGTTTAGGGTGTGTCACAGTGCCACGGCGCGCCCCACCCATGAAGTGGTCGTGGGTCGCGCCGTCTTCGTAACGTGGAACCCACCCACAACCGCCCGAAGCAGGACTAGAACGGGTTTTTTGTTCTGTTTCTTCCCCTTCGCCGTGCTGCACCAGCCGAACAGACGTGGTCACAGGGACATCAGAGTGATGTGTCACAGTAGCAGCGACGTCCTCGCCCGTCCTCG
>CAJNJA010059863.1:0-23805 GCA_905231915.1 Symbiodinium necroappetens
TTGCCGCAATCTGACATTCATGATGGCTCGACCCTATGATTGATTACACGCCGCAACGGAGTCTCCTGTGCACTAACAGCTAGCGTATGTACTTCAGGTACATCTGTCCGCGAGTGCAGAAACCACTTTTCTAAGTGTATGCGTGTCTGTCACAACTTCAAAAATCCAACTGCACAAGAACACTGTGTCAAATACAATGCTCTTGCACAAGATGACTTGCACGAATGTTTTACTCCATCGCTGGCATGGAGATTCAGTGCAACTGTATCCGTATCCATGCTGCAGCACCTGTGCAACACACCATGCAGCAAGGAGCAGGCTGCAACAGTTGCACGGCTTACGGCATGCGGAGCTCCAAAGCTTAACAAGAATGTCAAGGAGCAAAGCACCACCCCCTGCAAGTTGCAATCCGCATTTGGAAAACATTGTCCGAAAAGTTTTCTGCTAAGATGCGGGAAACAGTTGGCATCCGCAGCGCACACAGGGCTGGGCGGGCGGGACAAAAAAATTGCCGCATGTTGGAGCACTCAAAGCAGCGGTCGATATTGCAATTCCAGCTGATCTCCATTGCACAATCTCATCTTGACATGGCAATCGGGAAAATTTCGGAAAGTACTTTTGATCCAGTTTCTTAGCAAACTTTCGTGAGTAACCGTTACGGGAAACGCTAAACGTTGCAAGCACTCTCGTTTTTCTCTTAGGGGGGTGAAGTTCGGCCCCATCTTCGGGCAGACCAAAAACGCAGCCACTGGCTGGAGGCTGTGGTCTCGGGGCAGATTGTCAGGTGGATGCGCATTGCCCTGTGGGGCGCAGGAAGACATGCAACAACATAAATCCGGAGTGAACGCTTGCGGCGAAGGCTCCCAATGTGAAGGCCGAGATTGGTGAGAAATAGGGCCATGGAATGTTGAGCGAAAAGATGTTTGCACCTCGACGAATTGCTCATGAGCCAAGCTTTCGTACTTCTGCGTGTCCAACGATTCCCACGGCTCTGCAGGCAGCAAGGAAGAGCCTGACCAGTCTATGCCGTGGTGACCACGGGCCACCGGTGACTATGTGCGCGAGGCCCCGGCGAAACCGTGGAGCGGACTTCTTTGGAAGGGTTCAGCGAGTGATGCCGCCCGCGGCCCACGACCCAGTCTGGCCTGGCTTGGAAAAACCTTAGGACCCCCCCCAGCCCAAGTCAGTCTTAAGCTCTCCACCCTAAGCTTGACAACCCAACAGAACGGGGCCTTCAAATCGCACCTGGTAGCTGCGCCGACGCGCCAGCCAGAATTACTCCGCTTTCTACAATGTACAGTCGGGAGCGCATGGCAGCCTTAAAAAAGCTTGACAACCTCACTTCCCAACCTAAAAGCTGAAGCCTTGCCCGCGAGGTGAACGCGAAACAGCAGCAACAGCAGCAGCTCCAGCTTCGGACCCGTTCCACAGGCCCGAGCTGGCAAACAGATAACCGTGACTTGTATGTCTTCTGTCTGTCGCTGCGTTTGCTTCCAGACCTGAGACCGGGTTTGGGGCATCAACGTACGGGGATTACCCGTTCACGTGCGGCGGCAGCACCGTGCTACCGGGACACCCCCGTCCTTGCCGACTGCGCAGTCACGATTTCCAGCCACACCGAGTAGTTTCACCTTTCATAGATCATTCATTGCCCATACATCTGCATCAGGACTTGACCGGAGACTCTTTCCGAGAAGACTGGAGGCCTCCGAACACGGTGAATTGACTTTCAGGGTAGCCCGGTGGGCCCGAATCCGACTGTAGGAAGCTCAAGAGCTCGGACGAGGGCTGCACCCATTCTTGACGCTGTGGCAGGGGAAGCACCTGTCCAGCATGTGCGGAGGTGCCTTCAATGAGGAGACATTGGCTTGACACCGTCACTTCCCCAGTCGGGAGCCCGGAGAGTTGTCGGGACCTAGCGTCATTGCTGGGGGTACCGGAACGCCGGTGTCCTCACAGGTCTTCAGGCATAAAGTCCTAGTTCCGACCATCCGGTTCACCCGTGCCTGTCCTGTCTGCCAACACTGTTTCCTTTGCAGATCTAGCGAAGGCACCGAGGAGAGAGTTTGCGATCTGCAGCCTTTTCCCAATCCATAAAGTCTTTAAACCTTTAAATGAAGCAAAACTTTCCCGCGGCGAGCCTCAGCATGATGCAGGCGACTGGGATGGCACCGAAAGTCAGCCTTGCAAGGGCCGAGTCTTCAGAAAGAAAAACGTAGTGTAGACTATCCTAATGGAGATGAAGAGTAACTATATACGTTCTTTCAGTGGACTCGCCAGGTGAGCCGTTTTCTGGTGATCGCTTGGGTCGTCGGGCCACTGGGATGGCTTTCCGGATGTCCGGGGGTGCAGTCTTACAAGTTGTCCGAGACGCCCATCAACCTCACCAATTCAGACAACCCGACAGACGCTGAGAAGGCCGGTCCCTGTGACACTCCGAAGTCAACGCCTTCGTCCGGAGCGGTTGCCTGCTAGGTGGCCAAATTGTGGGAGAAGAACTTGGTGCATGACGTGAAGGAAGACAGCAAAGTTCCCGATCCGGAGCAGGCCCGCAGCAATTCTATAGTTGCATGAAACATGCAGCTGCTAAAAGCTTGAAGACCTGGGCGAGGCAGACAATTCCACCAGTTCTTTCAAAGATTTGGCCAAGCACCTGGAGTTCATGATGGTCAAGGCCGGTGGGTGTTGATTCCGAGTGTGCCTCGCATGGGGAATCGGTCCCTTCCACGGCTCTTTGTGTTGAAAGGCCTCTATACTCAAGACCGCAAAGTTACAAGTTTGCACACATTAACAAGCTAAGTGGAGCAGATGATTGAAGTTGTGTTTATTGATGCAAATGCAATTGTGTGAAATCTTGTGGAGGTCGGATCAGGCCTTTTGAGAGAGGCTCATCGTTCCCAGAGGCTCCACTTCGGTCTTCCCTTCCCTGCCTCACAGCACTGCGTGTAGTGGACCGTGGATGCCTTCCTCTATTGTTGGCCTGAATCGGGGTGTTTCCCAACAATAGCTGACGGCCCGGGCCTCAACCTTCCTGCCGCAGATGGCGCAAGTGGAGACCGTGGTCCAATTGCAGCAAGCCGAGATCGCCGCCCAGCAGGCCGAAATCGATGCCCTCAAAGAGCATGTGGGTTACTTGACTCAACTGCAATTCTGTATGCATGACACCAATGAGTTCGTAACGACCATGAGAGACCCAGGCTTGGACGTGCAGCATGTCGAGATGGCACGGAAACATTCTCGAGATCCCCACGCAGCAAGTCACGTCCTGAAAGCGGTTCTGGACAAGCACCACCACCAGCGTGAGACTCGCGACTTCCGTCCCGGTGCCCACAAGGAGTCCGAGAGCTCGAGAGCAAATCTCCGCTTCGGAGCATAGACGTGATAGACGTGAAGTGACCTGAATTCGGAGTGAGGGGGTTTCCTGCTCCAAACGACCAAACGATGTACGGCCAGGAGCCCGTGGCCGAGGATGGCTCGGTTCCGCCACGGCCCGAAAGCCAAGCAGAGGCCTTGCTCCAACGCCAGGCAGGGAGTGGCACGTGATCAAGCGTAAGCGTAATTTAAGCACCTTCTTTATCCTTGCACCATGCTTATTCTGGTTTTGGTCGTGCTTTGCGGGCAATCATACTTGGAGACTTCACCAGAATCCTGATGCTATACTGGATATTACATGTTAGACGGTGGCACGAAGGCGGTAACAAGCCGTAGGAGGCGCCTTGCAAGCCTTGTGACCTGCCTCCAGGCCCGGAGCTCTGAGAAGGAAGAGGATTCGGAGAATTTCTTGGATGAGAGCCTTTCCAGCAAGTGGAATCCACTTGACGAGTTCAAGAGAACGGTCAACAAAGCGGAGGTGAAAAAAAGGGGCAAGGCAGTTGAGTTCATCCAGAACACGGTGATCGACACCGTCGATATGGCATACACCATTCTGTCGAACTTCATGGGCTTCGAGTTCGACTCCAGCTGCGACAACAGGCTTCCAAGTGCCGGACTGAACGGCCAATATCTTGACATCAATTTTGGCAAGCTGAAATGTACTGCGACACTTGTTGGCACGACAATCACCCTCTTCGACATCCCCACGGTACATAGAAATTTCAAATTGCCCGATCCGTTGCACTATCTGCCCGAGCAGATAAAGACCGTTGCTAGAGCAAGCGGGGAGAACGTCGGAAGGGTGTTCAGTTTCATGCACGATATCCTCCACACCGGCGGCTGCAACAGAGCCGACACCTTCCACTGCATTGCCAAGCGCATTTCGTCCTTCGTCATGCAGTTTGAGCCGCCGCTGAAGTGGCTGCCCAGTCCCGTCGGTGTTCTTGCAGACTCGCCACTCAACTCCATCAAGAGTTTGATGGCCATGGGCAAGGACCTGATGCATTGCCAGCACTTTGAGTCCGGCACGGAGCTGACGAAACGCCTTGGCTCCAAGATCGTCAACCTGGTGCCGCCTCTGAGCTACTTGAACCGCCTGGGTGAAGTCATGGCCGAGACCATCGAGGCCTTTGCCAAGGCTGCCACGGCCTTGCTGAAGAAGGCCTTGAAAGGTGGCACGTCTCTCATCCAGAAGGCCACGGCCTGGGCGGCGTAGTGCTTTCGTAGCGCTTTCATATTATATGGTTCCTGCCCCTTTTGCAAATTGAGCTTCCTGCCAGGCCGCCATCTCGGACTTCCCTGCAGTCGGAAAGATGCCTGTGCGCCACCAGCAGGGCGATCTGATCGTTGAGGCACACTCGCAAGAGCTACACCCCTCACTGTTGGAGTTCTCTTCGAATGACGCCCTTTACTCGGACGGCCCCGGGATCAAGTTGAAGAAAGGTGATGACGTCCAGGTCACGAACCTGATCACGCAGTTCAATGGCAGGGAGGCCAATTCGGGCTCCTGTCTGGCTTTCGCTCCCCGGAATAAGAACGGAGCTCAGGTAGGGAATCACCAGGAGGCGACGAAAGGCGACTGGACGGCGGCAACGAAGGATGACTTCGTCCAGCTGGAGCCTTGGGCGGTGCCCTGCGACAACACTTGGATGAAGGAGCGCGGGAGTTTGATCACGCGTGCATGTTGGCCAATGATAGAAGCATCAATCCAGCGATTTCCGCAGACAAGCGCAGCTGCCATGTGCTGCTTCACTTGTTGCAGGGGGAACGGCAAGGCAGAGGTACGTGATTATGCGGAACCGAATACAGGCTTTGTGCAAGTGCAACCAAAACTGCACTCATCACGCAGCAAGTCAACTTGCCGTGAGTGGGGCGGGCGGGAGGGGTGAGTCAGTGCGTGAGTGAGTCAGAGTATGGGTGAGTGCGAGAGTGGGTGAGTGAGCTAGCGGGTGAAGCCATGAGAGAGTGGGTGCATCTGTCTGTGAGGGAAGTCGTGACCATGTCAGGACAACTGGAACAAATGGCAAGGCTACTCCTTCTACACGGGAACGGCCGCCGTCGAGAAGTGCCTGTCAGTCACGTTCAAGATAGACATCCAGCCTGTGGTCGCCTTCGTCGCCGGCTTGTCCATCAAGTTTTTGCCGACCCTCTTCGACTTGATCACCACCGTGTGTTGGCCGAACCAGATGCCGGGTGGTCTGGACTTGTCCGTCCTGCGTTCTGAGCTGAAAACCGGCGATCACCTGCTGTTCAGCCGAACGCTGCGGCTTGCAAAGCGTTTCGGCTCTGACACGCATTTCGTGAAGAAGAACCTCGGCACTGGCTTCCAGACCTGGAGATCACCGCTTGGCATCGCCAAAGGCGAGAGCAGACCTGCATTCGCACCTATGTCGCTGTTGGAGGGCAATCGAAGCCAGGTTGAAGGCGGAGAGGGCGAGAAGCTCGAGACAGAGTCCTGGTATTGGAAGACCGAGACGGAGGACCTCTACTTGGCATCCGTCGACTATGATGATTCCATGGAGGTGAACACGACCTGGGAGATGCGCGGGGCGGATGCAGCACGGCACTTGAGTGCAATGCAGGAGGCTCAGGCGCAGGGCAAGGAGGACATCATTCAGCTCTTCAACTTCAAGAAGCCGGGAATGACGAACTTCCACATCCAAGGCCTTCTCAATGGCAAAAGCCTTGAGTTGGGCCTCCAGATGGGTTTCGGGCCTTACCAGAGCCCAAGTCGGAGAATCCCTTTGGCCGACATCGGGGTCCAGTTTGCTGTTATCCTTGCAGCGGTCCCCTGGATCTCGGTGGAAACCAAGAAGACGGCGATCGCTGCCTTGCGAGACTTCTCGACAGAGGACGCCGGGCGAGTCAAGGGACTTCCGCTGAGGCCAGGCTCCGTCATTGCCCTGCACTGCACGCACAACAACCGCTACCTCTCCATGGGTGGGGATAACATTTACGGCAGCCCGGGGGAGCGTCCCGATGGGATCAAGGATTGGTGGACTCACCAGCGCTTTACCGTGGTAGATGCAGGGAACGGCCAGATCGCGTTGCACAATGCGCTCCACAACAGGTTCCTCAAGTCATTCGGCAGCGCCTGGGCGGCTTTTGGTTTTGGTTTTCAGTTAATCCTCAGAGCAGGCAGTGAAGACTACCGCTTTCCTCTTCCATGTGTGTGTGTGTGTCGGCTAGCTGCAGCTGGGTTATGCCAAGCATGCTGCTGTAAGCGCACATATACCTGGCAACGAGCGCGTCAGCCATGTACCTAGGAGCTGTCCACATACATGTGCAAGAGTTGTCTCGTGTTGAAGCCTGAGCCCTTACCGTTTTGCCCTTTGCACCTAAAGCGAATTCAATGGGCTTGCCATGCAGGTGGAGTAAGTCCTCACAAAAATTGGAACGAGCTTCCTCACAATTGGGGCGGAGAGAAGTGGAATGTGGTGGATGCCGGAAACGGACAGATTGCATTGCAGGGCTCGTCGAAGGTCTTCCTCAAGGTCGACAATGGCGGTGGGGCCGGCTTCACCCACCCTATTGATCATCTGCCCGCACACTACACGTGGGAACGCTTCACGGTCGTGGCCGCTGAGGTGAAGCTGGTCCCTGGATCAACAGTGGCTCTCTACAACACCCACCACCGAAAATTCATTGCCATGAGAAAGGACCATCTGGAACCCGGCGGTTACAGAGAAGGTGGTGACATGCCCGAAGAATGGACCCACGAGCGCTTCACCGTCATCCAGAAGAACGGTCGAGAGATTGCACTGCACAACGCTAGACATAATCGCTTCATCAAGATTAATGGAGCGAGCCCGCACCAGAATCCGGATCAATTTCCCCAAGGCTGGGGCATGGAGGCCTTCGAAGTCTGGCCGGCTGTTGACGGAGAGATGATGCTCTGGAACCCTTCTGTCAACCGCTTCGTCCAAATGGGTGGTGGCCACATGGGCGAGAGTGGCCATCCCCCTGCTGGGTTTGACACGCGCGGCTGGGCATGGGAGCGATTCCGCGTCGTGCATGTCAAGCCATACCTGGAGCCGGGGACCGTCGTGGGCCTGCACAGTGCAGTCCACAACCGGTTCCTGGAGATGAGAGATAACCACTGGATGTACCGCAGCCCAGTGAAAGGCGTGGCAGACTTGCCCAACTGGTGGAGTTGGCAGCATTTCAAGGTTGTCGATGCCGGGAACGGCCAGATCGGCCTCTACAACGAACACCACAGGCGGTATGTATCGATGAAGGGCTGCCACAAGCAGCTGGGAACCCATCATGAGAGGCACGGATGGGAATCGTTCACGGTCGTGCCTGGAAGTGATTTGTTCGACGGGGTTATTGCCTTGCACAACTCGCACCACAACTGCTTCATTCGCATGACAGCCCATCACGCAGATGCCAGCTCTCCCAAGCCGATCCAGGACCTTCCACATCATTGGAATCAGGAACGCTTTCACATCGTGAAAGTGGGAGTGGGAAACCAGGCTAGCGAGCCGGCCGGCAAACACCTGGACGTGTCTTTGACTTGAGGGCACTATGGCAGGCATTAGCTTGCAGCTGTTTCAGGGCAATTGGCAACGGGTTTGCACCCTTGCCTGCAATGCAACGCAGCAAGTCTTCTTTCCAGCCCGTAAGCTGACTGCTCGTCCTTCGACGAAAACGCAGCGTTCGCGAAAGTTGCTGAGAGTGCAGGCGCATGGAGTGCCACATATGAAGCGCCTTTGCACAGTTGTAGGATGGACCACCCGCCTAGTACATGTGCTCTGCAAGTCGACCGGATTGCGCAAGGCCTAGCTGACTCCATGCTGGCGGAGAGCGAGGCGCGCGGAGCCCAACTTACGCCTCATCCTCTTCAGAAGAGGCGTCGGACAAATGTCCGTGTGCTCCACCCAGGCCGAGCCTCGAATGTGAGGCCAGCCTTCAGTGCGGGAAGATGAACTCCCAGACTTTGTCCGCGCCGGGCCCCGTGCTTTGTGTTGGGTGATAGGCCTGAAGCGGTGAATCAGAGGGGGTTTTGTGGATCGGGCCGTGGGCCACGTGCCTGATTCTGGACAATTGCCGGAACTGCAGGGTTGTATCAGGTGAATACTTATTTTCGACTTATTTGTAGCCTGGGAGATGCGCTGAGTCGAACATGTGGACGCTTTTGGGCTGACTCTTCCCTGCAGCCCCTGCCAGTCAGGTTGCTTGTTTGGTGTCCTGTCTTCGTTTGAGGTGCCAGCGTGGTGACTGCGCATGACCGCGTGAGTGAGGCAGCTGCCTGGGTGTGGGCAGAATCATCTTGGAGTGGTCTTTGGGATAGGGTTCAGCCAGGAAATGGGTCCGTCCACCTGGTGCCGCGTCTGGCGTGGCAGACAACTTTAGACTGTACCAGTGCACAGTCCAAGTGACGGTTTGCTGCCGGGCCTGGGCTTGCCATCGAGCTGAGTGCCGAAATCTGATGCTAGTGGCCCTTGACGCGACTGTTGGCTGCTGCAGACAGCCACCCGGCCATCGAGTCAAAAGAGGAGCCACTGAGTTTGCTTACCCACTTTTGCGTGGCCACCAGTTGGCTAGGTATATCTAGGTATACTGGTAAACTTTCCATGTCAGTGGCTTTAGACATTGTGACAACAATCACATCGGATCCTGAATTTCGACAAGCGTGCGGCCGGGGTGTGGGTGTTGGCGGAGCTCTCCTTCAAGGCTGGGTGCGGGAATTGAATGGTGAGTGCTGCATTGTTATGAGGAGACCGTTACGTGTCACTGTCGGAAGGTGGCTGATGAAGACTTTGCATTCTCCGGATAGGGCAGACAAGGACCATGAGCGGTTTGCCTTGCGTGATCAGCTGCGGTTTTTGATTCTGCCTGGCTGCAGGTCGACATGCCGGGACCCGGAGGCATGATGCTAGCCGGGACAAATGGGGATCTGCACAAAGGCAGCCTGCAGCTGATGTCATCTGATATATTCTGATATCCTTGACATCAATGGGCTGCAGGAAACGGCCGGCACCAGGAGGACAGGATTTGCACACCTCGCGTTACTTGCTGTCGCATGTAGCCTTGATGCAGATAGCTGATGGTATGGACGATGACACGTTGGGCAAGGTGAGGTGTACGTGAATCTTGTGCGAATTTCAAACCATGTCGGCTGATCCGGCCAGGCCAGAAAAGCCGCAAAAGTTCATTTGTATGCACTGAGAGACCACGTGGAGCAAGCGATGGAGGCAAGGTTGACGTCACGGTTCAAGTTCTGTCCGTCGAAAGTCAAGCATCAGGCAATTTTCGTGCTGAAGCGCAATTGGCCGTGAAATCGATGTGTCCTGCAGCAGCATGATGTGACGACCTACGCGAGGCTTTCGAGAGGCTTGAGAGTGTCGTCTTCCTGGCTGCCGAGACAGTGAAGGACATCTGTAAGATTGGTATCGTGTTTTTTAAATGCTTTGCCTTTGCAGGACAGGGTGTTTGATTCACTTGCACTGGTACTGCTTTGGTTGGTTACGGCTTCGCCGCCGTGGGCTTCTAATGGTTTCCACATCGAAATGCCATAGCCAAGACCCAGATTTTACAAGTAGGCAGTTGACTTCTGGAGTACTGCAAACCTTAGTCCACATGCATGCCCTGTCAGATTCTGTGCCGCTCAAAATATTCCAAGGCGGATCGCCGCGCCCTGATGGAAGACAGAATAGTGGCTCGACATTCGACAGCGGGGCATTGCTCTTTGGCTGCTGCAGCTCTATCGGCTTGCTGGGCATGTGTGGGGAAGGCAGCCGCCAGCGAGCGACACAAGGCAGAGGCGCTTGTTGTGATCGGGTGGAGGCAGAGCGGATGCAGGCGGAGGCGAAATGCTGACAGGCCGAGCTCGCTACGAAGCAGGACCAGATTCGGAGGGAGCAGGAGGCAGAGACGCGAAAGCTTCGCATAGGCACAGTGGTTGCGAGGTCGCGACCAGGAATCCATGTGCAGGAGCTGCGGCAAGCTCGCGAGCAGCTTGAGCAAGAGCTGCATGGCTGAGCGGTTATTATGTGAGAGTGTATTTCCCCGTAATCTCGAGAAGTGCCCTGCCCGGATCAAAGGAGAAGGCAGCTGAAACAGCAGCCGTCTCCTGAAACGACTGCTTCAGATAGCCGAAAGCCACACCGCTAGCTCCCACTGCTTCGTGTTCTGGCGAGGCTTCGGCAGACGCAGGCCAAATGCTTCAAGCTTTGAGCCTCGATGTCAGAACAGGGGCGTGAACGTCGGCTGCATGGGGAGCCGTTCGGCTGAAAGTGACCGCGTCGTGAAGCCTGCACTGCCACTTGAATCTTGACACAGAACAAGCAGGCCGCTTTTGCTGCAGCTCTGAAACCCGCGCATGCAACACGACAGCAGATCTCAAAAGCCCACCTAACCGTAACTCACCTCTCCTCGTGATACTTCTCGTGGCAATGGCATTCGTGAAGAAGCTTTTCCCAGGCAGGGGCCGAGAACCTCTGGAGTGTGGAGTTGCGGATGGGGATGCGAGGGAGAGAGGAATGGGCGCAGGTTCTTCGAAGAAGAAAGAAGCTCCTCCGAGCACTCCGAGCCCGCACAGCGCTCAGCCGCAGGCGGCTGGAAATGGACTTTGAAGGGCCCGTTGGGTCGCCTAGGGCCTCGGGCTGAGTGCGACACCGGACCAGGCCATGCTGAAGGGCTACGGACAGTACCCGCAGTACCCAGACCCCTTCCCAGGTGGGGAGATGGGACTTGAGACCTCACCACACAGCTGCGATGCACGCTGCGGCTCAGGCAAAGGGTTTTCTGTGCCAGCCGGGCCTTGGCCCAACAAGGGCTATTCGAAGGGCGGCCCTGCAGCGCCGGGGTTTCCGGGCTTCGTTCCGGGCCCGGTCGCCTACGAGGGCTACCAGTACCAATTCTCGGTGCAGAGCATGGGTCCTGCGGGTCCCGTCCCTGGGCCTGGAAGGCGCCCCATGGGAGAGCCTCTGCGCAACTCTCGCTCGATCTCTCGCTCCGAAGGCCAGCTGCTGGACCGGCTGGACCCGGCCCGGTTGCGGCGACGCAAAAGGCAGAAGCAAAAACACGCTGCGAAGTGACTGGCCTCCCAGCCGCAAGGTGCCACCGGCTGCTGCTCGCACGAGGAAGTCCATGGGGCCTCTCATGCCGCCGCTTCCCCCATCTGCGCTGCGGCCGGATTCACCGGTGTTGCCGGAGGCGAGACCTTGCAGTGCCCAGAGGTGTTAACTGGACTATGGACTTAAGTGCAAGACAACCTGTTCGAGTAGACTTTTTTTGCAGCAGGCCGACGATTGCCTCTGGTGCCTCAGAAGCAGTGGGGACATCTCTGCAGGATGTCAATGTCTCTACTTGATGATGTGAGGCCAACGCCACAAAGATCCACCTCCAGGTCCCAGGTCACAGATGTTCCCCCGGCAGCTCCTGCCCAGCCGCAAGCAGCTGCTCCTCGTTTGGGCACCCAGCCGGACCGAAAGTCTGAGTCTCCTCCAGAAGCTCCGAGTTCAGAGACGCACAGCTCTGCTTCGGTTGCACCAGTGATGCCGGTGACCGAAGACAGCATGCCGCGCATGCCAGCGATGCCAGCAGCAATGCCGGAGCCGGTGGCTGCGCCGCCAACACAAGCAGTGGGCATGCAAGCACCCATGTCCGACCAAGGCTTGCCCAAAGAGGCGCCAGCATCTACCAGACCCGACATGCCAGAGCCACACTCTGAGTCGGTGCCCGCTGCTCAAGCAGGAGGCGGGAAGCCTGCACCACTCGTGGCAATGCCCGAGCCCGGGCTGGGAGCCGCGGCGGCGGGCCAAGGCCAAGCCATGTCCGTCGCCGCCGTCCCAGAAGCGCAAGGTGCAGGCTCCTTCTCGGAGCCAGGTCTCTCACCATCTGGCGCTTTACCAGCGGCCGAGCTTGGGAGATCATCCTCGCGGGGTGGACCATCGGTTACTTGCTTGCATCCGGTGTGCTAGGCTCTGATCGGGGTGCTGTGCCTGCTGTATGGCTCAGGAAGTTCCTCTGTCCGAGACTTAGGTACAGTTCGCTGAGGGATGCGAAGATCCGCAACGAGCGGTACCAACAGCCTCACGCAGCGGGAGCCGCCCAACAGTGACGCACCTGCGCTCTGAGCTGGAGCATCTTCAGAAGGCGGGACTCCAACCGCCCGAATCTATTTCGGAGCACGACATTGACACATCGTGTTGCAGGAAATGGAGGCTTTGCGTTTGCAACCGACGGCAACCTCCAGTCCAGACACGGCAATGCGGGAGGAGGAGTTGCGGCTGCTGCGGGAGCAGTCGCTTGAGTCAGATTCGGTCATGTCCTGTTGACACTGCGAAATCTGAACGTGTAGTGTGCTTTAATATGAGCGACAAGGCTGGAAGAAACGGAGAGAGAGAACCAGGCCTCAGTATCCGAGTGATGTGTCAGACCACTGGGAGACGTTTGTCGGTACCAGCTCGGCCAGGCGCTGCGTGCGAAGCAGGCAGAAGACCCGGGCAGCCCCCCCAGCACTGGGGTTCCAGCAAGAGTGCAACATTGGCGAATCCGCGAATCCCAGGTCCTGCTCCCAGGAGGCGTGGCCGAAAGAGTCTCAAAAAGACCATGGACTTGACGGCGCACCGCAGAATCAGCTGGCAGGCACGACGTGGTTCTTGGTGTGTCTCCGGTCCCTTTGCATCGTTGCTCTAACCACAGAAGCCGCAGAAGTGCAGGACTTGCCAGAAGGCGAGCGCTTGCCTTCGGAAGTTCGGTCCTGAGCCAGAGGGATTTGACGAGGAGGCCGCTTCTTGTTGCTTCTATGGAAGCTCCTCATTATGTTAGGAAAGTGATGTTGATGACGACGACGATCTGGAAGAGTTGCTAGATTTGTCAGAGTCTTGCCAGCAAGAATTGAGGCGAGTTTGGTCGAACAAGGGCACTACTTGCATGTTGCAGTTCTATCGGCTGAGCATGATCTGGACACTGAGGCACACCGCGACCCATAGCTTCCAGTGCAAAGAAAAAGCTACTGAGGGATTCAGCATGTACTCATTGGCAGATATAATTGGCAGGGGTGCTAAGCTGACCAGTAACCGGAGGTGCATACTCCAGCAGAGAGTCAGACCATGACACCGCCAAAGGCCACAGAATGCTGTTCAACAATATTCACGAATGGCGTTTTTGCCAGGCGCCCGTGGTCGAGGATCAAGGCGTAGTACCGAGCAAGGTGCCAACATTGCTGACTCACTGAGCTTCGCATTGGTGCTGTGTCCCCCGCTTTGAAACTTGAAACTTTGGAGGCATCGTCTGCCTGCAATGCAGGGTCCTGGAGCCCCGCCCAGGCGTGGAGGGCGGAGGGACAAGAAGCTGCGGCTGTCTGTCATTATCATTTTTAGATGTCGCTGCAGCGAAGAAAGTGGTCCGGGTAAGGAGTATTCGTGGCGAGTTGAAGGTTACTGTAGCGTGTGCCATGTGCAGTCTACAACATTCTACAAAGACTCAGCGGACATGATGCACTTTGAGCACACAGGCACAACCACGTCGCTGTAGGTGTTGCTACCAGTAGCCGTCTTTCGCAGGACATCCCCGAACCGGCCGAAGAAGGCACCACACCACAGCCTAAAAAGCAGCAGAACAAACACTGTATGCAGACAGGTAATATCCAGGCAACTGCAACATTGAAGCACCGGATAACAGAACAAATGGATGTCGAGACACCGGGAAAGCTTGGACACCAGGATTCAGAGACACACGACACATGTCATTCCGGGACACCATTGGATAGAAGTCGTAAGGCTGGGACTCCGCAACACCGAGATACCGTGACGGACCCTGCAGACACCAGAACATCGCGAAGCCGAGAAACGAAGACGCCAAGACAGAAATTACAAGTCTGGGACGGTGGACACACACACACACACACGGGACACAAGTTTCCACCTTGTCCAAAGCACTCTTGTCAGCCCGTGGCCTGTCTTTACTGTTTTTGCCAGCTCGGGGGCCTTCTGAGATGCGACTCGGATGCCGGAGAGGCATTGGGCATACCCCCGCCCTTGCCCCCTAATGCGTAGCGTCGTCGGCGGAGGAACCCTGCGACCAGGAAGGTACACTCACAGGCAGTCGCTCGCACACTCACAGGCACAGATAAGCACGCCCACACATTCACTTGTCATAATTTAAGTGCAGCAGCTCAAGCAGCACGGTTTCCAGTCCCACGGATGAGATGTCAGGTCTTAGCAACATCAGGACGAGCTTGGCTCCTAGTTGTGGCGGTTGCACGCGCAGACTGCAGCCCTGTGTCAGTTGCAACACACGCCTGGCGTCTTCTGTGATGAAGGTCATCGTCTTTGGTGGCTTCGACGGTTCGGCCGACCATCGCAGCACCGAGGTCCCGACTGCATCTGTTTCAGTGGTACCGGTGCTGTCAGATTTCTCAGATCCTGGACACCGCCAGCATGACCTTCTCCATGGGTCCGACAATGGGTGGTTCTCCAAGCCCTGCGTGCTCCAAGCTACGGGGGGATTCGGGTGCATGCTGTGAGTTCGAACGAGGCGTCGGCCGCAGCGGCTGTGCCGTCGCATCGTTGGACGAGAGAAGAGTCTTGGTGGCTGGTGGCTTCGATGGCTCCAGGACTGAGTAGGAGTCGCATGGTCGCTCCCTTTGCAAATGTATAAACGCTGCAAATGAATGCCAGGAGCCTTGACACCACCGAACTAGTGGATCCAGTGACGCTGAAGGCTCCACTGCTGCTGCCTTTGCCATCATCAGGCATGTGTAATGTCGTGTTGAGGTCAGTGCTGGTCCGAGAATGGGTACCAGGCCGTCACAGACAGCATGCCGCCCTGCCCGTTCTGAAAGTGTTAAGCAAGGCGCAATGCATGCGCTGCAGTGAGACTGGATGCGAAACGACTGCTCGTGGCTTGGCAGCAGCCGGCGAAGTACGAGCTCAGTACCGCGTGACCTTGACGACAGGTTATCGGTGGTTCGGATGATGCCAGCGAGCTGGACTCCACCGAGGACCTGTCCTCGGAGATTCGTTCAATGAAAGAGCAGGTCAACAGGGTCCTTCCTTGAAGCGAGCCTTAAGGTGCTCGATCTGGAGAAGATGACCTTCTCCAGTGGACCTAGGATGGGAACCCGCGCTCGCCTCGGCTCTTGCGACATGTCGGAATGTGAGGATTACGGTATGTCTTTACCTGAAAGACCTGCTCCCGCACCAGCAGGTCGCAATGCCTGTGCTGCGTCCTTGATCGACAGCCAGCGCTTGCTGGTAATTGGCGGTTCCGACGGCGGCAGCGATCTGGAGCAGCTGTTTGCCCATTGCACCATTCCAAACTGCCATTGACTCCGACGCTCTGTTTCAATTTTTTCCATTCTGTTTACCACGGCGCGATGCCAAAGTCTGGCAGGACAGCACCGAGCTGCTGGATCTGGGTTCAATGACTTTCTCTGCTGGGCTGGGCTCTTGGTATCGCGCAGCATCTCGCTCTCCTGCACATTCTCCCTTCACATGGCCTCAGCTGGAGCACACTGTGACATACCAGCGGGTGTTGCTGCTGTGTTTCCATTTCGTCTGTTTCGTCTGGGGGTGGTGCTGTGCGAGGAAGTGTAGATTCTGGCATCCTGCCAGATGACCAGAGAATTGCTCTTGACAGACCCCGGATGAGCACTCGCAGAAACTTCTGCGCGACAGCGCTCCTCCAGCCGGGCACAAGCGTCAAGCTCAGACTGCAGTATGCCAGATCGTTGTACGCGCCTCATCGTGCCTCCAATCGTGACTCCACGCAAACGCGACAGGTACGGCGCCGAGGGGCTTGCTGCTGGTCCTGGGCGGCTCTGATGGTTCGAGCAGTTTGGACAGCACCGAGGCGAGAGGGGAAGGGCAGGTTTTCCGGATCTTGTATCATCTCTCGTAGTACCTCCGAAGAATGCAGCGACCCCAGCGACCCAACAATGCTGTGCTTTTGTTCGCTCGAGTTTCTCTGCAATCACAAGAGTCTGAGCTTCACCGGGAGAATCGGAGCACGCTATTCTCGAACCTCACGATTTTGCATCCTCTTCCCCCGTCGTCCGGCGAGGACCATGCCATCTCTTTTGCCTGTATCCACTTGGTGTGTGTGTGTGTGTGTCTGGGGATAGGTGGGTACGCATGGGATCCGGCGCGCGTGTACAGACGACAGGAAGCTGATGCACATGTCTGGGGTGCATACTCTTTGTATTTGAGAAAGTGTTGCTCCGAAAGCGAAAGGCCTCGCATAGGCGGCTGGCAAGGGGCAGCGAGAACGGCCGGGCTCACTGAGCATCGCTGCGCGTCACGCACACCATTTCTCAAATGATGCAATTGGGATCGCGGATGTGGTGGTCCTTTCAATTCATCTCGACAGTTAAAGGAAGTGCATGAAGCGCATGGGCTTTGACGGTTCTCTCCGAGTCGGACACGGCTCCAGCTGCGACTTTCCACGAACTTCTCCCGTGTAGCAGGTGCTTGACGTTTCGAAGATGTCCTTCCAGCCGGCCCCCCTACAGGGCTCAGTCGGCTCAGTACCCCTTTGAGTCCGTGTTTCTGTGTCAAAGGCCGGGCCCAAACATGGGCACTTGGCGAAGCGGCTGCGCAGCCGGCGCCTCAAAACGGGCCAGTGAAGTGCACTTCGCAGCTGGGATATGGTGGCCCAGGCCGCGACTCTGAGCTCCGAGCAGCTGCTGGTGGTGGGCGGCTTTGATGGCTCCAACCACCTGGACAGCACGGAGGTCTTGGACGCTCCTAAGCCCGCACTAAAAAAATGCTCACTGCATGGTGGGGGATTTGTCACATTTTGTCGCATCCCCAAAGGTGAAGCACATGTCTTTCACGTTGGGGCCACGCCTGAGCACTTGGCGGAGTGGTTGTGCCGCGGCCCGAGTCGAGCCGAAGCGAATTTAGGCTCTGGAGAAGGCGATGCCGTAGAGTTGCGGCTGCAGTTGCACTGTATTTGCACTGTCGTGCATGCCAGGCTTCAGCCCCTTGCTGATGGCTAGTCGAGGACAGTGCAGGAGCATTTCGTGCCGGTGCCATACACAAAGCCAAATGCCTGGCGCTGGAAGCAGCTTCTGGTCTGTTCGTAGGCTTTCTCATCGAATTCGGCTGAAAATCTAATTTAATGAAGATTTCCAGATTGCAAAGAAGGCTGGCGCCACGATTTGCCAACTCACTTTCACTCGGTCAAGCTCTGCAGCACATGCCACAGCCTCCTTTGCTTGGCGCACGATTAACGCTCGCAGAGGGGCTTGCAAGTTGTCGGACACAAAGACGTGGGAGACAATCTGTAGACAGGATGTTCTCCTTGGCAGTGACAGGCAGACTGTGCAGTATCCTTACACAATGTATTCTTCTTGGGCTCGGAGCTGTGACAAGAGCCCGCTTCTAGCGCCGGCTCTGCCGCGCATGCTGCGCCCTGGTGCCTTGGCCTGGGCCCACGGCATGCAGGCGGCAGATGAGCGATGCCAAGCATAGCCAAGTTCAGCTGTAATCTATATGGCATTTGATGCAGCCAGCTTTCGCAGGTGCGGCTACGGCTTTGTGCACTGGGACTTCTGTTGGTGCACACGGATGTCCGAAACTCAAGCTTGGCCGTTCTCGTGTGCTGCAGGGTGGAGCTCAATGCAGGTGCATGAATTGCTCATTCCATCTCATTCCTTCCAAGGCCGAGTCGTCAAAGTTGACCATTGGCAGCAGTCCTTTCTCAAACATAAAATGCGCAAGCCACTCAGAAAGCCGGTTGCATGAACAGATTTCAGACCCACCGGGGGCCAAGTTGTGAAGTTGCAGGCTCAACGGTGTGTAGTTTTCGTCAGGTCAAGCCGCAATTAGGGCATCACTGCCCTCCAGAGGTAACGCAGGCAGCTGCCCTTTGTCTCCCTGCATGTATCCTCCATGTGGTGGCATTTCCCGCTCAGGAAGATTCTGCAGGGAAAACGGTGCGGTGCTTCCCCCAGCTGCTGTTTTGTTATACTAGGGTGCAAGAAACTGAATGACACTTTGCCGAAGGTTCAAGATTTTCCATGATAACGATGGCATGCTTTGCACTACCACCCTCGACCCGTGGAAGTTCGACTTGGCCGGCTGCTCAGGGAATCTGGAGGCATAATGACATCAACCTGAATCAGGTCAGGCTTTGTTTCTATTTCCCCGTCCCTGCACTTGGTGCAGCCTGCTGTGCCGAGAGATTTGAGCCTCGAGACTGAGCACGATGGGCTGTGCAAGCTTTGCATCCTTCAGGGTAGGTCTCAAGACCTCAGGTCTTCAGCAGTCACTGGTTTGTAAGGCGTGCGACCATGCTACAGAGTTCGTGTAGGAGTGAAGTCTTCACGAACATAATGTCCTCCACAGATGGAAGGAAGATGGTGCGGTTCAGCGTGGTGTCGTTTGCTCCGCCTGGCAGCTCACTGGCTGTGATTGGAAGCAGCGCATCTCTCGGAAAATGGAGCTTGGAGAAGGCCGTGACCATGAAACCACGCTTGGCAAATGCCCGGCTGCAATCCGAGCCTGATTTTCACTGGGCGGATGTTGACATCCCCGAAGCCGGCAGCGAACGTATCGAGTACAAGTTCGTGGAGCGCGGGAGCGACGGTGTCAAGTGGGAGGAGCTGGGAGGTCACCAAAACCGCGTCCTGGAACTCGAAACCCAAGAAGATGGACAAGCTATCCTTCTGCCGGTCGTGCGGTTTGCAGAGCCTGGCGGCGGGGAGAGCGATCACACGGCGCGGTTTTATCAGGGGGTAAAGGAGCGTGGCGAGATATCCATTCGGAAGGTGCTGGACCAGCTCTTTGTGGGTTCATGCCCCAGGCATCGCTCGCACATAGACCAGTTGAAGTCCCTCGGCATCTCAGTAGTGGTGAACTTTCAGACTGAGGAGGATTGCAAGCGTAATTGTGTTTCTGGCATTGGCATGGAGGAGGATCCAATGGCGGTGAGCCGTATTTACGACAGCAAAGGCATGCAATACATCTGGATGCCGACGTTTGACATGTCCACTGACGGTCGTGCACAAATGCTGCCGCAAGCATCGTTTCTGTTCGGTCAGCTTATCCGTAGAGGGCATACAGTCTACAGTCACTGCAACGCGGGCGTGGGTCGGAGTGTGGCAGCTGCATGCGGCTATTTGACCTTCTTCTTGGGCCTCTCGCTACGGCAGATGCAACACGTGATGGCAAGCTCTCGGCCTGTGGCGTACTTCGATTTCGAGGCCATGGAGAGAGCTCGACCCCATTATCAAGCCTTATTCGGCGTTGAAGAGTTTCTGGAGAAGGATGGTAAGTGCAAGGACATGCGCATTTCGTTTGAGTGTATGACTTGCGTGCATAGGATCATGGAGGCAGGGTCGGGTAGGCTTAGAGGCTTAGTGATTTGCTTTGACCCTTTCGAAACATCCGTCTGAGCACAGACAGCCGAGTGTCCAAGGAGGAGGCGCTGGCACTCCTGTGATGGGCTTTGCCGTCGAACTTTCTCCCCAACATGTGCAAGGCAGTGAAAGCTTCATTGGTTCAAGAGAAAGCCGGTCCGGCGAGGAAAACGCGATGCTCAGAGTTCTTGTAGAGACCTCTGTGAATAAATTGCACATCTGCGAAGTCCCCAGTCCCGTCCTTGCTGCCCCAGTCCTTAGATGGAAAAGGTCGTGGACTGTGGTCACAGCCCTGAAGCGGCAGTAGCTTGGCTTCTTTTATTGCCGCAGCAGTGCACAGGGCCTTGGCATGTTTCTGGGTCCAGGTTGCAAAAGTGGATGACGATGTATGGACACACACTCCGTGAGGTGACACACTCTGAGAGCCATCACTGGCATTTCAGTAGCCACGAGGCAGGGCTCACAGCACTGTTGCATGTAAGCTGTGTTGGAGAAGAGTGTCGACCAGACTGCTGCCCATAGGGTGGATCCTCTACCCACCACGCAGAGTTCCACTCGGAGGAGTGCTTCTGCATCGCTTCGCGTTGTTTGAACATCTGCCATAGCCCTCTGAACGACAACACCGACGCTTATGCCACGGGTGAAGCTGTGAAAGGAGAGGCAGTGCATCAGTGCATGGTAGTGTTACCTTGATCGAAAAAGAAAGCTGCAGGGCAGCTCCTCGTCCTCCAGCTTCAGTAGTTCGATGCACCTGGGGCAGCTGGAGGCAGACACCGGTGCACCTTCTTCATAGAGCCATGGTTCATGATAGGGGGGCGAGTTCCCGGTGACGGGTCTTTGGCAGTGACCGCCTGGGGCACTCAGCACAGGGGGCATCGGTGTCGAAGTCTGGCGCACATCTGGGCCTGCCCGAAGCGCAGGACACCAGTCTTATACAGAATACGCCATGTCTGCCATGCTCGTAGATGCTTTGCTGTTTAGGACTTGGGCGGCATCAGCGAAGTGAAGCTAGTCATTGGCAGCAGCCATGATGCAAACTTCAAGTGTGTCTGCTCCTCAGCCAGCTGGGAGTGGAATTTCTTGAACCCCCTAAACGTTGACTTACCATTCCGCCGGCCCTGACTGTGCCAGGTCAAAACACCAATTCGTCTGGACTGTCCTCGTACTGCCAGTCAGGCGGGGTCACTTGAAAGCACTGCGAACTCAGACCCGCGCTGTCGTCTGGAGATGCGACCCCGCAGCACATCGTGACCAGGCACACAGCTATGGCAAGCACCCTGACCAGTACCTGCCTCAGGGGGGCAGCTTTGGCAGCGGGCGGTGTCAGTGCAACGGCTACAGCCGTAGTTGTAAAGCAGTCATCACGAGGAGACGAGCAGTAGAGAAAGTCATCATTATCTCGTCACTATGGCGGGCTGCAGCTTCGGCATCGTTGGTTTACACTTCGCACCTGTCAAGCAGATATGGGGCGACGGAAATATCAACAAATCCAACTTGGAAGATCTCGCCGGACAGCAGCATTTGTGATTGAGACGTCCTCGAAATTAGCACGACGCGCATGGAGGGCGGCTTTTTGCTCCGACTACTGGCCCCGCCGTGCTGGTCCCGGACGGTACTCCACATAGCCTGGATTAGAGGACGAGTCCCTTGCAGCCCGGCGCTGGTCCTTTGGGCCCTTTCCCCGATCGGGATGCTAGCGGTGTCCTCCCTAAGTTCTCCCAAGATCTCAACCTTTGTGGGGCCGGTGTGGCTCGTGTAGTCCCTCGATGTCCCTCGTGACCGCCATCGTCATCATCCCCTCGTCATCAGGCTTCGTCCTCCATGTGCCATGCGGCATGAGGATCGCAAGCGTGACCACGCCATGAACGTTGAGATGATCATCAATCTTGAAGATTGCGCGCACCGTACGAAGATCATGACTGCAATGCTGCCCACGATGCATGGAAGCGAACGATGACAATGAGATGACGAGGAAGGGAAGAGGGAGCCGGAAGGGTTAACGACGATGCACGAAAACAACGATGGTGGTGGCTGTGACGGCATGACCGATGATGATGGTGATGATGACGGTCATGATAATCATGACATCGGCGAAGGTGGTGATGATGACGATGCTGACATTGATGCTGGTGCTGCTGCTGGTGGTGATGGTGGGGGCAATGATGATGATGGTACTGCCCAAAAGCACTTCCACCTTCCGCCGCCAACACCACGACCAGCACCACAGGGCTCGCGACACGACACTCAACAGCACGAACGCCAGAGTCGTCAACAAAGTTCTGCATGCCTACTTCGAGAGTGTGCCGGTCCCTAGGTTCCACATCTACACAAACTCGCACGGTGAAGTCTGCGCCGAAAGAACGGACCATAGAGACCCTTGGGGGAGCAACTTGGTCCGGATCTCAGCTTCACACACCACATCACTCTCTTGGTAATCAATGGTGTTGAATCAGGTCGTGAACTGCAAGAAGGCGCGTGCAGTATGAGGAGCATGAGCGTAGCATGACTTTGTCCTTGGTGCGCAAGAGCTCCCTGCCGGTATTGCCAGATGGGTGTGGAGCACGCAAAAGACATGGCCATGCCCGAGTTTCAGGACGCCAGCGCCAAGGACACGCCTTTTTGCGTTCTTGGCACTAGAATGTTTGACGAAAGGCTTCGCAGCTCTTCCCTGGACTGGTGGCGATTCCGATTGGCAGCAGCCTTTCCTCTAGCAAGAAGTGCGTCTGAAGCCCAGCCTTGCCGGCATTTCAAAAAGTGACATGGCAACTCAATCCTTGGAGCTGTGAGGTGCGCGATCCTGGCCATGTCACTTGTGACAACCAAGCATCCGTGAAAGGGCGACATGACAAGTATCCAGATAAGTCAAGGTCTTACGACATGAAACTAACCGAGCTGAGCCTTCGTTTCGGCAGTGCCTAGCCTGGTGCTGAGGTTTGAGATTTCCCACGAGAAGGGCAAGATCTGCGCGACCCGCGTTGACTATGACAAGCCGTGGGGCCTGGATTTGGCATGAATCTCAGAGGATGTCGATGTGTGGGCAGCTTTGTCGAGTTCTCGGCTCTTTGTATTTCCTGGCCGTCTTTGTTCAGGTTTTGCACTGCCTGCCCGCGAAGGCCAGCGACCATCCAGCTGCTGTTTGGGTTGCATCCCTTTAGGAACAAGAAGTCCTTCGTGTGGCATACGTGCAGGGGAAGATAGCGGACATTGTGAGCGATCACGATTTCGTATACGAGGCCTGGCGGCTGAGATGACAAATTCGTGAAAAGCCTGCATTGTGTATGTGTGAGCTTCCAGAGGTCCACGACTTGCACGGTGGGAGCAAATCCGTGGAAGAGGCCTGCGCCCATCCTGGCTGCATAGTGCTTTACCACTCCGGACGTACCAAGCCTGGCGAGCTGTCACACTGTCCTTTCCCAGGCTTTGAAGGCGCTTGCGGGTGGCGTTGGCGCTGGAGGCGCTGGAGGTAGTGTTGGCAGGATGCAGATCGAAATCGGAAGCAGCCCCGACTCTTCCACGAAATGCGCCGTTGCCCCAGACCACGGGGAACGTTCCAAGAGTCGAAACCGCTGCTTCATCCAGGGGCGTCTCAGGTCCCAAGTCCCGGCGGTGTGACATGCGATGACGAAGCATCGCAAATCGCCCGCGACGCGAAGTGGCCAGACACGCCCGGAGCTCACGCCTTTTTAAGCGATTGACCGCCTTCGGCTTTTGATCCAATGTTCACAAAGCATTTGTGAAGACGCAACTCTGAGGTTCCATGTGTATCACCATGGGGATCAGATCTGTGCACATCGTACAGACTACGACAAACCATGGGGGCTCCACTTGGCCGAGCCCTCAGCACCCGGCTTGTAGGTGACAGCTGTCACTTGGCGTCGTGGAGGTGCTTCACTGCCACCATCATGGACACACATCGCATGTGACTCTCTCGGATAGCCGCATCCGTCGGGTGTGGTCGATGCATGTTCTGTGCTTTTTGGGGGACTCGCACTGCAGGCAGCGGCATTCTCAGAGAGCCACAGCTCATTCGGAGGATCCTCTCACGGCAAATCCGTGGAAGAGGCCTGCGCCCATCCTGGCTGCATAGTGCTGTACCACTCCGGACGTACCAAGCCTGG
>CAJNJA010059874.1:0-23803 GCA_905231915.1 Symbiodinium necroappetens
CTGTATGTCTGTATGTCTGTATGTCTGTCTGTCTGTCTGTCTGTCTGTCTGTCTGTCTGTCTGTCTGCCTGTGTGTGTATGTATGTATGTATGTATGTATGTATGGATGTATGGATGTATGTATGTATGTCTGTGTGTGTGTGTGTGTTTGTGTGTGCGTGCGCGTGCGCCCGCGTGCGTGCGTGTGTGTGTGTGTTTTGTTGGTTGGGGCGTATCAAAAGTATTGCAGTGATCAGCATTTGTAGGATGGAAGAAGAGACAGAAGGGTGATAACAATTCTTCCGGTGATCTCCTGCTTGTCATGGTCGTCTTGGTCGCAGAGGTGGTCCTGGTGGTCCTACTGGTCCTCGTCGTCATCTAAACCTCTAAACCCTTTTTCTTGACCCTAACAAATTCCAAATCCGAGAGGGACGAAAGCAGGAAGGACAAAGCCGGACCTGGGCCTGGACTGCGGGAAGCTTTCGGGAGAGATTTCCGAGGAGCTTCGGCACGCTCCTGGGTTCCAGCAGCAGAGAGAAAAAACAGGCAGATAGGCAGAAGGACCTTTCAGGGTTCCGGGTTAATCAATCATGTCAGGCTTGTACTTGGTCCGTAAGGTTTAGTGTCGGCCCTGAGTCTGGGGCTCATGGTCTATGCACACGGCACACGGCAAAAACAAATCTGCCATTCTGATCGAAATGCAAACCGTGGACCCTGAGCCCAGCATTCCCAGCAGCTTTCAGTAATTCCAGTTGTTGTGCAAACAGCCAAGTCCCGAATTACACCCGGAATCTGATTGCCTCAACCCATAGCCTGCACACCTCCTGAAACATCGACAGCTTTCACGACCTTAAACCCTTAACCAAGCTTACGACTCCACTCTTACTTGGTACAGTGGTTGACTCAAACCCGAAGCCAAGACTCTTCGACTTCTTGAGGAAAGGATTGAGCTGACGGACGGCCTGCAGACATTGGGGTCTCTTCGGCATGTCCAGCTAAACCTCTCTGGCAGGGCAACTTGATGTGTGCAAAACTCAGACGTCTTGCAATTATAATGTTTCTGCTTGTGGGGGCGGCTCCATCTGCTTTGCTTGGGTGGCTTGTCTATTGCTGATGCTGATCACCCCTGGCGAGCAGCAAGGTATTGAAAGCTTCGAGCTGCGAGGTCTGGTTAGATGCTCCGGCGAGGTACGATAATCACCCTCAGCATAAGGCGGTCTTCTGGATACCCCGAATTCAACAGTGGAAGACTTCAATCGTTTACCTAGCGCCTAACGGGCTCCGCATGGAACCGCTGACGGACAATTCTCAACAACTCCGAATCACTTGACGTCCGTGCAGGCGCAGCTCTCGCTTCGTGCAACACGGTAGAATCTGGGTGCTGGACCGGCGTGCTTTTACTTCCGACCAGCCTGAGCTTAACGCAAAAGCATACCAGAGGACATGCAACCAACAATGCTAAGTGCTTGAAGTTATCTTGATGGCCTTGTGGCAGCAATGCTATCCCACCGAAGGTTAAGCATCACGACCATATTCAAGCTCCCCCCTCTGAACATTGGTCGCACTTGTCCACTCTCACACCCTTCAGCTGCGAAGTTGGGCAGTGAACTATAAGAAGCTGCGTGGTTGAACCACTGCTATTCAGGACGCAAACCATTTACGAGTCCTCAGCACGTGACCTGCACATCTAAGAGCGATAAATGACAAAGGCTTGTATCTTGAGGCACGGCGGATCAAAATCGAACGCTCTTGGTTTGGTTCATTAGTTATTGTACACGCTGTTCGAACCTTGTCAATTTGACTGAAGTCGCCGAATGAGAAAGTTGAACGGCTTGGCCAATCAAAGAGGTCTTCTTCTGTAGATGAGTTACACAGTGTACCGGATAGTCCAGCATGTAGTTGCTACTAGTTAGGGTGCGTGTACAACACAAGCATTGTATTTCAGCTCAACTAGCTGGCATGTTGAGAGTGGCAAAATCGCTTCAAGTCTTGGAACTAATCAATTTAACTTATTTGTTTGGGCTTGTTGCTTTGAGTTCGAATTCGGGCAGTATGTATACTGCCTTGACTTGGTCTACTCTGCTTGGTCTGGCTAATACAAGGGCTGATGACAGAACATTGGCTTCCACATTCTAGCGATGATACAGCACACGGGATAGTCCAGCTTGTTGTTGTTTCTGCGATACCACACAAGCATCGTGTTCTAATTCAGCTAGGTGGAACATTGAAATTCGTCGGCGTCATGGCTCAAGATTCCAGATTTCCAGATTGACAGGCCGCAGGATTCCAGATACCAGGTTTGCCCGCCCCAAGTGCCCAAGGCCGGAAATCAGGAAATCCAGAATTTGCAAACCTGCAAACGTAGATCTTGGGGAGGGGGGGCCGGGCATATACATATGTATATATATATATATGTATATGTTAACGTACATACATCTATACATATGTAAATATAAACATACATACAGACTTTCTACATGGTTTTTCTATTACAATCATATTCAGATTTGCTTAAAACGCATATTCAACTGCGAAGCTATACGCTCCAGCTATCTCAAACCTGCACTGTCGGAACTGAGGCAGCAGCCCCTCCATCCTCTCCACAAACATCTTTTCATCTCGGTCAAGAGCAATGGCGTCCAGGCGTTGCCTGTCGTGATCCGTGATGGCTTTCATCGCTCAACCCAGGCGCCTCTGAGACTGCGTCTTCGTGCAGCCAGTTCAGTATCATATGCGCATTGCAAGCTCATCATCCCAAGGACAACTGCAGGATTTGAACGCGGCCGGGAAGCAGACGGGGCAGGTGTTGCAACAACTTGGGGAGTCAGCAAGGCTGTGCAATTGTTCAAACCTTTCGTCCTGCTAGGAGCCTACTCAAGGCTTGACGTCTCCATCCTAGCCTCTGCCATCCCAACAAGTTCCAAAACAAAGGGAGTGAGCAAGCCAAGCAGCTTCTTCTGCCCAGTGAGGATGTCGAAGTCCTCCAAATCAGAAAGGACAGTGGGTTCGGCTACAGTGTGTCCCGCATCACATGCTCTAAGCCCAGAAAAGCGCGCTCACACATGTCAAAGCACATTGCTCTCTTTCTAACAGTCGTTCGCACGTCTACAGTCTAGTCTAGAGGTTCGGCAGTTGGAGTTTACCAACATGTGGTCTCCTGCGCATAGATACAAAGCTTGCATGCGACTCATTTCATGTGATGAAATCTTGTATTTGGTTACTCGTTCTGAAACAATCGAAGGAAAGCGCATAGAGCAAGCGTATTATACTGATTTTGTAAAGATACGGTCACATGCAATGTCGAGTCTAGACACAAATGCACCACACAAAGCGAGCTGAGCAAACAAACACCTCAGCTCGTTCGGATTGAGAGTAAGACGGGCATCGGCATGCCCTCCTCGTTACAAATTCCAACATCCCAGCATGGATATTTTTGCACTGGGAGTACCAGCCCGGGACGCTGCCTAGTCCGAAAGAGCATGTCGTGCGCCTTACATGTAAGCATGGTCGCCGACAGGATGCCCCATTTCTAGAGCCCCTACCCTCCCCCCCCCGCCCGTTCTCGCAACTATGCCAACCCCTGATTCCAACCACCGATGCAGTGGTCCTTCTTCATGTTGTCCTTATGATGGCAGGTGTGAAATGGCATGTTTTCGTCGTCGCTAGTCGACAACATGTCTACCGTTCTACCGTGCTTTTGGAGGCCGGCAATGGCAAGGTCGGCAACACCACAAGTCTGATACATGAGCCGCCACTACTGCTCTGACTGTTCCATCGTCTCCAGTAAAGCACTTCTGAGATGGGAGCAAAGGAGGCATCTCTAAAAGCATCGATGTGCAGCTGCAGACGGCTTGCGTTCACCTGGCGTGAGGCGATGGGCATGTCACCTCCGTACGATGTCTGCTTCCAAGCCCAAATTTTGCACCATACCGAAGACAACACGAATGGATGCCGAATGCCTAAAGCAAGGTCATGACTCCGATGCATCCTCGGATTGGTTGCCGCAACAGCGCAAAGTGCCGGGGTCTGCCATCGCTGCTTGCATCCACCCAGGCTTCTCGAGTGCAGTACATGGCTCAGCTCCAACAGGACGAAAATCGCCATCGCAAAGCCCTGAAGTCTCTCGATTTCGCCTCCTCCTTCACATTCCCGGGCTCCAGAGACAGAGCGACCTCGACACGCGAGGGTTGGCTTGGCTGAAAGCACCCTTAAGGCGTTAAGGACGGATCGCTTCGAAAGTTTTCGGCAGCGGCTCTCAAGGAAAACTGTTGCCGGTCCTTGCTTTAAGACCACACAAGGCAAGTGCAAGACCCCTGTGAAAGCAAACTGGGTCTCTTTTTTTTTGCAGCTGAGCTCAGTCTGAGTTGTGGCGCCGGACATGCCAGTCATCATCATCTGCCTTCAACCGTGCTGCAACTCTGTAAAGCGAATGCGGAGAGTTGGAATACAGGCAGATTGGGTGGATAAATCAGGGATCGGCGATCTGAGCGGTTTAAACCCCTCCGGAAATTATGCCGAAAACGGCATGTGCGAATGCTCTGAGATCTTGTGACTTGAGTGGACTCGGTTTATGCGTTTGTGTCATGCAAGGAATTAGACTTCCATTTTTGATTTTTCCCAGCTTGTAGCGCTCTTCATACGGGTCCATGTGAAATTCTGCAGAGATCGGACTCCAACATTTATGCGAGTGCAAGGTCTTACAAAGCTTGCAGCCACCAACCGTCTAAGGATGCACATGGACTTAGATCCGGAATGCTTTGCTAGGCCGTCAAACTTACTCGGCAAATAGGCTTCCGACAGGATCGCGCTGCTCCTTGCGCCCAGGCTTCTTTGCGCGGAGCCTGACGGCTCAGGCTGAGTGGATACTCAGTCCAGTGATTTAGTACCTGTGCATAATTATACAATAATGGTACTGGCTAGGAATAAAAGTACGACAAGAAGAACGGAAGGAAGCAAAGATCAAACACTGAAGAAATTATCTACGTACCGTCCCGTGAGGCCCTGAACTTCCCCGAACTGACATGGAAATGGAAGCTCTGATCGGGTAACTCGCCTCGCCTCGGGGAAGACAGCACTCACAAAAGCCTTTAACCTGACATAGCGGCTATGAAGCCTGAACCAAGAAACGCTTCTTCAAGAACAACTCACACTTAGGTTAAGCCCATCTTGCCATTACCAGTCCAGTCTCATACATAGCATGGTCTGGGCATGTGCTCACTGTGGCCAGTCTTTACGAATGTCCCGTTCATACAGATTGTGGCCTGTGGCAATGCTGCTCGTGATGAGATGACGGTGATGACGACGATGAAGATAATGATGGTGATGGAGATGACGATGAGGAGACTTCACCATGGTCAGGACGACGCCGCAAGGGATCAAAAGGTAAGGCAGGGATGTAACGCGACAGTGATGGTGTTCAAGAAATACTGGCTGCGACTGTTGCTCCGGCAGGGTCTTACGTGTGGGGCATGGGAGTAGGCGTCTCCTCCGCGGTGCCCGACGGTCACCCTCAATGAGGATCAGAAGCGGATCGCGATATCCTGCTGGAACGTACCTGAATGCTTGCAGGGCTTGAGTAGGCTGCTGATACACCTCCATACAATGTCTGTAACCTTACATGCACGCATACCCACAATCGGAGTCCAGTTCTCAAGGTCTGACAATCCTGGCAAAAGAGCATGTCGGGGTGTTATCTGCTCTTGAATTCGTCCGTGGGGGTCGAGGTCTCAACCCAAGATCCACTGCTGAACAGCCCATGGTCAGAAGCTCTGTATCCGAACCGCTCCTGCAACCGACAAAATCATCGACCACAAGAGATGCCTGGGCTATAGTTATTGTAGGGAGCCAGAAGCCTTCCGCTCTCTCCCTCTCTCCCTGTCCCTCTGTCGCCTGCCTCTGCCCCCTGCGTTCTTTCTGAAAATACGAACCGAAAAGCTGTCCCACGATAGTTGGAACGTTTCCACGTCAGTGTAGCTTGTGCTTGCCTGAAGCTTATGTTGCACTCTGGCCGGAGCCCATACCAGTGCAGCCCGAAGACTCGGCCAAGAGCACGGCTTTCAAGTACCTCAGCTTAGCTTGCAGGCTGTATAGGGTAATAGGGTAGATAGGGTAGCTCAGAGATTCGCTTCGGGCCAAACACACAACATCCTTTCGCAGCTCCGGTTCTAGCAACCCTCACACCACAACGGGTCAGCAGGGCTTCTGCATATCTGCTTTGATTGAGTTCAGAAATTGTAGGACCTTGTCGGGGAAGGCTCCAATCTGCTCAGGCCTAATCCCAGCAGATCCATGCACACAAAGACAAAGCGTTTCTTTCACTCGGCTCAATGACAATGCCTCATTACAAGAGTAGCAGCTGCTGGAAAGCAAGTCTAGCAAAAAAACCTAGCTTGCTTGGCCCCTCGCAAGATTTCGCACACATTCCTCCCAATCATCTACTAATCAGGTTTCATGCAGGATGCTATCCCAATCGTCATGCCGCCCCCACACATTCCCAAGCACGCATGGGATTTGGAGTCGCGAGTTGGAGGCTTTCGCCATTTCAGGGTTTAGGGGTCTCGGGTCTCGGTCTCACCTCGTCCCTTGACATGAGCTCTTGTTTCCGGGGACTCCCGCTTCCTCCTCTTGCCGAATCCCAAACCCTGGCTGAGCCCTGCACGCCTGCAGTGAAAACCCGACCCACAACCCAACATTCTTCACGCCTCAGCCCGGGCCCGAACTCCGGATGTTTGTGCACTTTCCGGGCTGATGAGGTATACCCCCAAGTAGCGCCTGAAGTTTGGCTTTCAGCTGATGAGGATTTTAGACGGACCTGAATGAAAAACAGGTTGCGTCATCATCGGAACGGAGAGGAGCATCCCAGTCGGTCCCCAAACAAAGCCGAAGAAAGTTACGGCCTCATGAGGGTGGAAATATGCTTCGGCTTTGGGCTTGAAGGCTTTATGCTTTGATCTTGGGCGTCAGACAGACTAGTACCCCAGCAACTTCCTCTCCAGATTCTCACGGGGTCTGAATTGGAATTGGATTTGGTGTCTTTGCTCTACTCAGCTTGATGGCTTACTGTTTCTTGCCTCGTGTCGTGCTGATTCAGGGCTTGGACTGGGGCTCAACCACGACAGCACGCGTCTTTGTCAGAAGCTACACGAAGCTGTCTGCCCCAAACCGTAATTATAACCTATCGTTTTACAGGCTTCTGTGCTTGAACTTGTAGGGCAACAAAGAGTACGGGCAACACAGCCATCATGGAAATGTCTGGTGTTTAGAGCTTGGGGCGCTTGGGTCAATCACGCGTTCTGGTTTGGGTGCAACCCGAGGACCTGAGCTCTGGGCCGGAGACTCAACCTGAATTTCACATAGAAAGAGCTTCGATCTCTAGATCCATGGCCTGTGCTCCCAACCCCTCCCAGCACCTTCCTGTAAGCGCAGCTTTGGAGCCAAAAGCGTCACGACCGGATGCATTTTCATCGTGGAATCATTCTCCACCAGCCTGGCAGTCCAGTTCTGTCGGTTCTTTCCGCAAGCCTGCAAGCAACGCTTCACAGGATTTGGGATGGTCCAGCCCGAGATTCTTTCAAACCTTGTCTAACTAAGGGTCCAAGCTCGGGTTTGCGATAGTAGAAGTATGCTTTAGTCCGTTAGCTCTTGCGGGGAAATCACGGATGACTCGGGCTACTTGAACCCACTAGAGTCAAGCAATACGATGGAAGTAAGTTTTGCCTGATGCATGTTCTGCGGTTCTACATATGGCCTTTTCGCAGCCAGAATAAACGACATTGAGCTGGGGGCACGTTGCCATGCTCATCCATGCCGCCAAGAAGCTTCACTTCGACGACATTGGCGAAAAGAAACTTCAAGCCAATCTGGGCAGCTAAAGCAGTCAGCAGCCTCAGAGATGCCCTAAAGAGCTCGATTGTTGCGAAACCTTTGAGGCGCTTTGAAGGCACGGAAAGTCCACCACACCAAAGCCTTAAACCCTAAACGACAATCCCCAAAGCCCGCATCCGTAGAGTGTTATGATTACGGCTAGTGTGGCCAGGAGGCGTAGCCAGGGGCGCTTCCAGGCGACTGTCAAACCTCGAAACTTCCAAACCCCTTCGTCTCAGAAGCCCGCAACTGCCATGTGACGCAGCACCCTCAGAGGGCAAAAGTGTCAGAGTTCCCTTCAAGCTACCTGCTCTTACGTTCGTTCCTTGAAGTGAGAACGAGAAAAGCGACCATGACGCAAACAAACCCCCTCGGAGTGTTTAGGCGTAGCGCCGCATGCAGTGTTTTTCCATGGTACCAAGCGAAGGGCGAATGGCATGAACAAAATGTGGCTCTCGTGGACGCCGGAACTCCGATTGGACTAAAGAATAACACAAATCCAGGTTGAGCGCAACGCTTGAGCTACGATGGATCTCCAGCATGCCGCCCAATGAGGCATAGTAAGCATCGTGATAAATATCAATCCGCTGGCAAGGCACAGAATCACGGGGACGGAAAGAGCCATGGAGAGAAAGGCTCCCACCTCCGAGTGAAGGATCGAAGAATGAGGGAGTCAAAGCTCAAAGCCGCTACTTGTAGCTGATTCAGGGCTTCCGGTTTCAGGGTCCACGACTTCGGGCTCAAGTGACCGAAACGATCGATTGCGTGGTGGCCGCTTTCCTCGCAGTTGTAGCAATCATATTCTTTGTCCGAGAAATGAAGACTGCGTTAGAGTGCGTTGGTTCAAACTGACCGTGACAGTGGTCATGCTGTGAGATTCTATGTCGGTCTACATGCCGAGGCCAGATAACAACGCCCTCCACACACCAAGTTGATCAAACAACTTGCCAGACGCGCAAGATACGTCAAGAACGGCAGTGGTATAATTCTGAGGCATTTGAATGTTCTGCGCAAGTGCACGGCAAAAAACAAGTATTCGTGTTTCAACATTGATTGAAGAGAGAGTTGGACACTAAATTGCATTTCAGCTGCTAAAGCATACACAGAAGCCAGCCCAACTTCAAAAGGCATCTGTTCAACGGCCCGTGCCTGAACCGATCCCCCCAAGTCAACAGCACTTGGTCTTCGTCCACAAGCAGCTTCTCTTAGCTAGCCCATGAACTTGCCCACAACACGGACATTCGAGGGAAGAGGTAGAAACCCTACCGCAGCAACAAAGGAGTCCCAGCCTCGGGTATGAAACTCAAGACGAAGGAGGTCAAGCCTTTTGGCCCCGGACTGCTTCGGGGCGCTTCGGAGGGTCGTTGGGCTCAGAACTGCTCGGGTTTTATAGGTGTTTCTTTTTGTTTTTCCTAGGGTCTGGGGCTTAGGGTTTAGAGTCTAGGGTTTAGTTTAGGTCCCAACATCGTCGGGCACTCTGAGGGAGGCACATGGCACACATGATTGTCTGGAGTCTGGTGGTGGGGTCGGGGATACACAAGGCTTCGCAAACTTCCGGAAAACGTTCGTTGCCTGTTCATGTGAACCTTCGGGTCGCATGAAGCCAGCTTTGTCAGACTGTACAAACGCTTTTTCGTGGCTGGACTGTGACGACGACTGAGAACCATGAACTTCACACGGGTGCCTTTCAAATTTATGTACAGTCAATGTCCGCCGAAACTCACTACCCGGAAACACAACTAGGCGGCTTGAGTCGCACGACAGTGCCACTAATGCCAAATGCCAAGAGGCCGTAAACTATCGGGAGCTGCACCTTCAGCATATGCAGCAGCAGCCCAACACATACCTTGATCGAGCTTCCGCTTGCTTGCAGGTGCAGGCGCAACGACCTCTAAAATATATGTGGGAAGCATTCCCATGACGCCCAAGGGCAAGTAAGGGCATAAGCCCATCTTATTGCTGAATCCTCAAAGTAGCTGAAACTGCATGCTAGTTTTGAGTCCTTTGGCGACCAGGATTGCTGCAGACAGGGCGCTCCGTACCCAAGGCCTCGAAATAAACAGATTCCAGCTTCATTCGGATTTCCCTACTAACTGGCCCTAGTACAGCTACCGAAGCATAGGCCTGACGTCAGCTACGCAGCTACGTTGTGCAAACGAAGCCAAGATGCAAGCAGTACCCTTGAGGAACAAATAGCGTCGGAAGATGGTCTCCTCAGCAGAGAAGCGTCAGGAAGTAGGAGCACAAGACACCCGACAGATTTGTGACGTCCAGGAAGTCTTATCTTGTTTGAGGTGCGGGGCTTGGTGCCATTCATTCCTGACTATGACGACAGACAGATGTCCAATGAAGGATGCCGCAGGCCCAAGCCTCATCCTGAAGCCAGGCCGCAACCTTCTCCCAGCTATCCTGACTCCAACTTCTGTCCGCCGAGACATTCCAGCAAAGACAGTGCCCGTCATATAGTCCGATCTAAGCCTTCTTGGAAAGTTTTTCCGCCAAACAAGACAACCCCGTTCGGCGATGGACATCTACAAGCAAAGCCATGTAAAACCTACACTCTGAAGAAAATACTGAAGCCCTCCGTATAGCTGAAAACCTGACGTTGAACTTTACTGGGAGGTCCTCTTGATAATCCGAGCGGCAGTCTTGCTGTTGAGCGGCATTGGCGCACACAGCCAGAATAACACCTAAGGGTCTGTCGGCCATACAATCAGGAGTGGTATTTCGAGGTTTTTACGGTTGCGACACTGGAAAGGCTTTTCACGGCTGTACCATCATTCGTTCCAATTGAGGCTAGGATTGCTACTGATACTAGTGAAGCTACATTGCTGACAATGGCTGTTGTCCATGTCCCTGCTGCCGGTGCCAATGCTTGCGTTGTCTTTGCTGATGTTAGTTTTGCTTTGAATGTTGCAGCCGTTAGACGCCCGTTGTAGCTTAATAGCCAGGTAGCATAAAGTCCGAGCATCACCAGCTCGAAAACCACCTGCGGCCCGGGCTGACAGTTGACTCGTACTCGTGTCCCTGCCCGTAACTAATAGTAACCTCTCGCCTGGCCGTGTTCCCAAGCTCCGCTGACTGCTCCGCCTACATTACCCGTGCGATGCATTCATGGGTTCCCAACTTCGGACATTGAGCAGCTCTAGCCTCAGTCGATCGATGTCGATCCCTGCTCCTTCAAAGTCCCAGAGACTAACGACTCCAGGCCCTGGGCTGAACACTACTTCGAAAACCAGACATTGGGTCTCAAGACTGGGGCAGGAGCTTCAGGATATCCGATATCCGAGCCAAAATCCTCAAAAGCATGTGCGAGGGCTTCGTGTGCCTTCCCCGCGTACCCCAGCAGCCCGCCGACAGCAGAAGAGAGTGCCAGCTTGGCACTCTCCATTAGTTTCTCAGAGACGGTTGTGAGAAAGGCCTCCTGAGACAAGAGTCTGTAGCTTACTGAGAATTGCATTCGAGTGCGCTAGCCGGCTCTATTACCTAAGCATTGTAACGGGGGTTAACTAGATGCGTTTAAAAGTTTCTAGATGGGGCTCGTCGCCACTAGTACTACAGTAATATTTCATGCGTTTCTGAAGCAGCGAGGGATATGTCGAGGCCAGATGCGTCTATCCAGTTCGAGCTGGGGGCCCATGTGAACTTCCTGCTAAACCCAAAGCAAGCCTCAGTTTTGAACCTGAGGGATTCCAAAAGCCTAATCTGACAAAATCAGATTTTCAAGAACCGGTTTCCTTCTTCGCAGTTTTACCTGGAGCGAGACCTTCTTCCTGGTACTTCCGAGCATGCCTCGTTTGGAGCTTCGTCTGGAGGCTTTACTAGGCTTTATAGAGTTGATACACTCAAATGTTTGATAAATGACAGTAGCTATCAATTGTTGTAGGCTACCGGCTGTACTCCGAAGAAGCTCAGGGCATCTCAGGGCAAGGTGAGGATATTCAGGTGTCTAAGCACGGCACAAAAGCCCGAGGAACAGGCAACGACCTTCCGGACTTGGTCCGTCATCACCCAAATGTGAGAGCACCGCTACCTCTGGTATTTGGGTCCGTAGCGCCTTGCAGCCTTGCAGACGAATTCCACTATAGTCACTATTTCAGGCATCCACGCGGTACGCGCCGCGGGACTGTCAGCCAAGTTTCTGGCAAGGCCAGCGAAAGGCTTTTCACGATGATCTGCAGGGCGGTGAACTGTTAAGCTGCAAACAATGACTACCAACACAATGGAATGCTTCCTGGCTCGATGCATGTACCCCTCCACATGTGCCTTCACTGATTCACTTCGGTGGTCACTAGTTTTTGTTCTCCGCAGAGCCCGCGGTGCAACCAAGACCCTGCGTAACCATATTGGTCCTTTTGCGTGATGTCGACCGAGGCCCGAAACCCGACATGCTTCAGACCCTTACTTAAGTAATCTTGAATCGGTAGCCACAACCACGGACAAACAAGAACTGTCATACCCACGTCCCAGGAGGTATCTAAATTGGAAGCCAACAGCCGACATCGAGAGGGTGAGGATTTGCCGAGCTATCTGGCTGTAGTTAGACCAAGCCCGAATATCCTGCGTGCCTTCACGCGAGCCTCTACCTGTCTGGCACCAATCTCGTATAGCTGGATATCCTTCCGAGTCTTCGGTAAGACAGTGCATGTGGTGTTTCGTGGCAGGTTGCACAAGGATGACATTTCAATACACTGAAACACGTCAAGGGTTCACCATACACCTCCTGTCGGTAAAGACACATTGACATAGGTGTAGAGCCGATCCTGTGGTCACTTTAGACTACCTTGCTCAGACAGCAAGTCATTATGCTTGCAAAGAGAATCAGAGCAAGCCGGCACACTGGGTCGAGTGGTGACAGCATGCCGGTCACCACACAGCTCTCCTCTTGAACACGGATGGCGCCATCCTTGGATAGGAGGGCGTCTTCGCATTGGGACCGAGTTTGCAGTTTATCGCAAGGGACTTACAGAGTTCGAAGTCAGAAGCCCATCTACCAAATCTGACCACAAACCAATCTCTGTGCTTCCCTCGCGGAGGTGCAATGACGATCGTCGCCACACCCAGCACAGCAAAAAGAACTACGGCCAATGCAAACAGCACGGAGATGAAGCGCGCGAAACAGGCGCAGCAGCTTTCCTGCGCCAATGCGCTGTTGCTTCGGGAGTCTCTTGAACTAAGCATCTTATGTGAACTCCATGGCAAAGTTGCAAAAACCAAGTTCTTCGGGTGTAATGCCCTTTGTCAACTCTTGGGCATGCTGGTCCTCACCTGCTCAAGAAACTCAAGACTTGCCTGTGGCTGCCAGGGCTTACAATAGAATCAACCCAGCGCCACGGGGACCAGCAGTTCGGTACCTAGAAATATTCTCGGCAACTTCCGAATTTCACACGGAGAGCCTGTGCGGAGGAGCACCCTAGAAGACAGAGCGAAGCTTCGTCACAGCTACGGGTCTGGTATGCTAGTCATAGAAATTGAACAATCGTGCTGACCTGAAGCGGAAGCGATTCACTGATAAACCGATAGCCAACTCTGACGGCTAGAGACACAGAAACCACAAAAGATCTTTTGCCATAACCTGTTCAACCCTAAAACCCTCACAATCCAAACGTCCTTCAGGCTGATGTCGCTCTCCTCGTTCCTGAGTTCTTCTTTCATGGCGATCTAGAGCGACACGACTCGCATTCCGGATGGGGTCGATCAAGCACTTTATGCGCCAAGTTTTTTGTGTTGTCTTTACTGGTTTGAGCCGCTGCCAAAACTCCAAATCTCTTGACCTCGGGGTTCAACAGGAGAAAGCCATCCCCACCGTTCTGTACACATCTGCTTATGGAAAGGCAGCCTAACAACTACACAGACAGACAACAGTGCCTCTGCACTCATGAGGCATCCCCATGCAGCAACGACACCAGGCCCGGGATGATGCTCAAGGCTTGTGTTCCATTTTTTTCCCTCTCGCATGGCTGAGGTTCTATGCCCACTAGCGAGGTTGGAAAGTGACGATACGTTCAACTGTGCTAGACGGGGATGACCAGGTTCCAGACACCAAGAAAATCAACCAAATAAGCCAAACCCAGGGCAACCCCGTCATCAGGGCATTAGAGTCAGGGACGTGTACGGGCAGCCTGACTTTTCCACCCTCCCAGCCCACAACTTCAGCTCAATGTCTCCCGGCAGCAAAAGACCCAAGAAAATACCCAACCCTACTCCCTAAACTCCCAAGCCCAAAAATCCCGAAGCCCCAAACCAAACCCTATGAAACCCAATCGCTTGACCACTTCGCCGGACTGCGGCAGTTGCCAAATCGGGCTGGCCCCGACATCCATCTCGTCGAAACCCCGGTCGCCGGAGATCCCAGGAGATCCTTCAACTTAACAGTATGGATATACTGTACAACACTCTGGTCCACTCTGCTCTTCTCTACTCTACTGTACTGTACTACACTGTAATACACTAAACCACTACATCGAGCAGGCCTTTTCCAAGGGTATGAACAAGATGCAGTACACATTTCAGACATTCGGATTCACGTACAACGGAAGCGGCTGCGAACAGATATGAGGCGTACTATACGAACACGAATAATGACAGGACAGCAATACCACATTGCTGCTCGTGAGGAACATTTGGGACTGCTTAGGCATTTGTCATTATCAAGGCGGCACACATCACAGCCTAATTAAGTAGGTGGCACTGCTATGGCAGCAGCAGCAAGATCACAAACTCGTGCTTGCAGTGGTCATGAGAGGAGTCACACGATGGATGGCACGACACAGCCTGCACAGCAGGCAAGATGACCCTGCGCAACGAAACAGCAGTATCAACAGGCAGCAGTCACAGTAGCAACAGTAACAGTAGCAGCAGCAGCAGCAGCAGCAGCAGTACAGTAGCAGAAGCCGTTTCTTGTGCAGCAACAAGTATTCTCAGTGCAGTAGCGGCAGCAGCAAAGGACCGTTTGCAATGGTGCTTCGGAGGGAAGGCCCTACGCAAACAGGAATCTCAACTTCAAGTTTGACTTCCCAGAGCCGAGGCGTCTTCCTACAAGCTGAGATGATGTGGTCATCCCCATCGCTGCTAGAGTCCACTACCCACACATGCCAGGTCCTGTCGCTACGAGTTCTTCAGCCTGTGATGTTGCTCGAAACAGGCGGCACCTCCTTCGCATGTGAAGGTGAAGGATTCCATGCTTCTGGATCTTGGGGGTGAGGCATCCCGGGAGCGTATCATCTTGCAGTTCTTTTGTTTGTGTTTATGAATTCCACATATATACTGCTCCGCAGGACGTGTCGCAGAAAGCTGTTGCTCCTTGCTTTCGCTGCATGATATGCACGGAAGAGTGGGGTAGACATCACCCCAAGGATCCACCACCCATCTTGAATCTAGCACTTCCAAAAACCGGCTTCCAACTGGGAGGTATTGCAAGAGTACAGTAGTAGTACTGATAATGCAGTAGTGTGAGGTTTTAGGGTAAAGGGTTTAGGGTTAAGGGGGTTTAGGGTTATGTTTTTCGGGCTTCAGGGAAGAAATTTGTGGGTGCCTTAAGATTGACCATTAGCAGAAAGGAAGCAAAATAAAAAAACCATCGACCGGCCAACAAAAACGCATTGTAGAGACCCCCCACCCAAAAAAAAAGTGCCGGCCTCAATAAGCAAAAAAACGGATTAAAGACTCCTACCGGCTTAAACAGGCCCCCACATTATCAACCACCCATCACTCCAAGCCACGATGCCTGGAGCCCTAAATGCGTAGTTGTAAACCCTTGACCACAAAAAACCCACCTTTCTCGAACTTCGGTGTCACTTCGGAGGGGTCCCCGATCACAACTAAAAAATGTGTTTATTCCGGAGTCGCTTACAGCAAGAAGCATTTCTGAAGAGTGATGTAACTCTGCAAACTTTGATTTTTAACTTGCGATTTAAACCCTGTAGACCCTACCAAGGCTCGGGGTGGAAACTTCGGTGTCTATCTGGCTTGAGCAGCATGGTGCGTAAAGGAAGCTTTGCATCAGATGCGACTGCCCACACCTTCAAAGCTTCATAGACTCCGAATGCAAGCATATGTTGCTCTTTGGCTGAAGCAGGGGGCAGGAAAACGGCTTGGTAAACCTTGGGTTTTGTTCCACCATAAGTCTCCACCATTCTTCCTACAGTGGTAGGGTCCTAAATCATCTGGCATCTCGGAGTGCTTGGAAGGGTGCGAGGACAAGTGCTACATTTACTTACTATCTTGCACATTCGGCCGTGAGAAGTAAGATATACTCACATTGTGAGAACGGGCCTTCTTGTTCCGCGTGCACTGCCCGAAAGCATGTCTGGAGCACCGATGAGGCCAAGGCGACGAAACATGCCGCAGCCGTGAAATGCAAGCGAGAGCGTGGGCATCGGCAACTCCTCCCCTGAACCCATTGACCCTAAAACCTTCAGCCCTCTAAACCTGTTCTGACTCTTATGTGAAACTCTCCTTTCCGTATAGCTAAGCAGTTAGACTGTCATCCTCGGGTCGGGCGATGTTAGCATCCTCGCCTCCGCTTGATAAACGATACTCCGCACTGCCGGTGAAACGGAAACGCACTTTGTCAGCCTGGATTTGCTTCAAAGGTACAGGGATTTGCATTCAGAACTTAAAGGTCTTAAAGGTGTAAGTATGGTAAAGCAATGACTGCTTGAGAGCCTATAGGTGGGCATGTAAATTGCAGGAACACCTCATCCCCCAACCATCTCACGCTGTGCAAACAGGGTGTGCGAACTGGAGAGGGCTCCCACCGGATGGCAACACAATGGACTGGTATAACTAGCTGAACCGATGCCAATTTGGTATTTGGATAAGACGCAAGTTGCAGGACGTTCTGGACCAAATTCCAAACTTCAGGAACGGACTCACCATACCATCGTGGCAGCTAAGGTGACTAAGCCAGAACCAGGCTGCTTGTTGCAAGGTTGAATTCCTCAAGGAAAAACGGCCAGCAAACCGTCCGTGGGAGTCCGGCAAAGTGAGAAGCCGAAACCTCGAACAATACATGCATCGGCCCCGTACTTCCCCGAGTTGAGATCTGCGATCACGCAATCTAGACTGTCAGAGGGATCCTTCAAGACTGGAGGGTTGGAGAATTTCGCATCCAAGCTGCTACTCACCCCTGTGCCTCCCGCGAGAACGCCGTGGCTCTCATGCCCATGTAAAGGTGCCTTGGGCACCGATGCCTGGACCAAACTCGTTTCCAACTGTCGATCTCGCGGTGCTGAAAACACGCTTTCGAAGCTGTTTCACAAAGCCTGGGGGTCCAGCTAACGATAAGCCCTGAAATCAACTGCTCCGAGGAAGAGGGTCCCCCGAGAGTTTGAGAAGCTTCCACATGCACATCTGCGGCAAGATCTGAGAAAAAGCTCTCCGTTCGCCCGCTGAGGAGAACCGCAGATCGCATCTGGTCTCCTTATTCAGCCTTTGAGCAGCTTGCTTCAGACGACTTGCATAACCTCACATCATATAGAAATACGTCTGCGCAGACCACCACCGAATTCGGCTGTTAGCAAGAACACCGACAGAAAAAAGGCCGCGTGTCGTCCAAAGCTGCGCTGAGGGCGCATCTGGATTTCACTACCAGCCGAAGCCCCAGTCCAGGGCTAGGAAGACTTCCGCTACAAGCCGAATCATGTAATAGGTTAACGTACTTGTCCTTGTATAGCCATCGGATAGTCTTTCAAGGGCGCTATACAAGCATCAGGAAGGTCCGACATGGTACCGTCCTAACTTCTGTCGAACCTTCATTTCAGTTTGAAAGCCTGCATCATTCCGCCTACCAGCTTCAAAAAGCTGGAATTCCCATCGTCTTGTCGGGCTTATACTCGTAGTGCTTCTAAGACCCATGGGGCAAGGGACTGAGAAGGCAAGCAGCTGATGGTCAAGGAAGGAACCCACGTACAGGGCGTTGAATGCAGGATGCTTACGTCATTCTGCATTACCTTCCAGCCGCTCACGCCATCAAGTCTTTGACAAACGGCCGTGCCCAAGTAGGTAGCTGTCGCTACCATTTCTTGTCACGCCGCCGCGGGACAGCCACTACCAGCCGTCTGGGGTCAGCCGATGAGCGGAGGCTTTGCGTAGATGCCGTGTGAAGCTTATCCTGGCGAAAGCCACTCACGGATTCTACTGTTCCGATTGAACACCGAGTCCATGTAGAGACCCGAAGCCGAAAACTGACAGTTTACTTCTAAGCTCACAGCGGGGGAAACTGTTCTTTCCACGGCCAACTGATGTTTGTTCCATGGCCAATGTTCGGCTACGGCTACGGGCTTTTAAGGCTTGGCTTTTTGGGCCACGTGTGTCCTCAAGTTGCTCCATCATCTGCGGCATCTGAGTCATGAAGAGCTGATGGGCTGATTGCATTTCGGACAGCTGCTTCCGCACGTCGCCTACCACCTTCCTCGGTTGCACAGGGTTGTGTAAAGCATAGTGTTATAGAATGTTATAGAGTTCCGTCATCCTTCCATGCTGATGCTTCTTGCACGATGTTATTGATATTGCTATTGATTGGGGCAAAAGCTTGCAACAAACAGGTCTATCAAACCATGTACCGAAGTAGTACCGCAGCTTCTTCGTGGTGAGGACATCCACCTTCTGAAGCTCGCCACGGAAGCTCATGAGCCCAGCGACCAGCTCCGACATGGAGACAGTACCATCATCCTCTGCACACGGGCTAGGTTGCACAGACTTTCTATGTAGAGATTCGTCTTGGATGAGCTTGCAGTTGATAACACGAGCACTCGCTTCCACCAAACCAGGCTTGGGGCTGAGGGGCGTCTTAAGGCATCCGTCCATCCGTGTTTTCATCCATCTATGCAACAACACATAGGCATACGCACACACACACACAGAGACAAACAACCGTCATAACAAGCGTGACAGCAAGCAAGCAAGCAAGCAAGTCATCAACATTTTACATACATAGGTATGCATAGTTAGTTGCATGTGGCAAATTGTAGGCATAGGTATCTGCATGCATACAGACAGGGCGTGCGCATAGACAAACAAACGGACAAGCAGACTGCAGACACTCTCCAACCAAAAAGCCCTGAAGGGCCCCTGCAGTAAGGCAAAAGGGCGGCGCGCAAAGACTTTTTGCACACGACGTATCTGCAGCGCATATGAAGTCTAGTCACTGAGCTTACCCTTCGCCGGGCTTGGTTTCCCGGAACTAGGGACATCCCAAAGCTTTGATTCTGTCCTGAGTTTCGAAAGCCTCGAACACTCCGGGCCGCGGCTCCACAGCCACCTGAGCTACGAATTCCACAAGCAGCTGTCTCCAAGAGCTGCGGATTTTACACGGGAAGCCCCAAATCTCGCCAGGACACGTCCAAATCATCAAGAATCATGCGGACGTCGCTGGTGCGAATTGCCTCATGCCAGGTCTTATACGTTAGGGCTACGACGGCTACGACACTGATGCGGTTATGATGCCACACATCCATACTATACCATACGTCCGTATTCCTCTTCAACGAAGACCTGTCAGCCTACAACAAAACAAGGACTGCAAGCCCAAAGTCCCAAATCTAGCCTGTAGAGAACACCAAACCGCTGCCAAACCAGTCTTCTGGATCCTGTAAGCAAACTCTATAAGCTCTACAAGCCGTAAACCCCGCTCTATAAACCCGAAACACTAAACTGCATTAGCGCTAGCCCTGGAAACCCTAAACTCTCTATAATCTCTTGTTCAACCACTCCTGGATGAACTCCTCCTCCGTGATGTACAGCTCCTGCTCTAAGTCCTCGGATGTCGGTGAATCGTCCGACCGGAAGCTGCCTGAACTCAAGCTTCTCCTGGCAGTGGGTTTCACCTCTTGGGGTGTATGAGCAGCGAGCGGGTTTAGGTATAATTAGGGCTTTTTGTGTCCTACTTATACAGTAGGATTTAGGGCTTGGGGCTTTAGATTTCGGGGTATAGGTAAGGGTTCCAGCACTCACACTCGACGAGGTCAAGCGAGGCTGTAACGGCGTCTTTAGGGATTCAGGCGCTTCTCAAACAACGCAAGGCCTTAAAGGGCTCGCGTGTTCGACAGGGGATGCAGGGTTTCCAAGCTCGCGCTCGCACAAGACAAGCCTGTTTAGGGTGCAGGGGTTTGTTCCGGGCATGTTAGGGATTGGGGGCGATTCGGGTTGGAGGGGGGCTTTGTGAGAAAGGACTGCGCATCCACAAGGTTTGTAACAGGACGCCTCCGATTCCCAACCTCTTCGCAACAACTGCGGGGAGTCTCGAGTGGAAGCTAAAGCTGCAGCACGGCACCACCATGCAAACGAAAGCAGCGACTCCGATTCCAACGCAAGCAAGTCCCGGGCGACAAAAACACCAAGGCCGTCCTCAGCATGCCACCGAAGGTCTCACCTCCTTGCCGCGACTTGCGCACCTGCAAGCAACTAGTCTGTTGCGAGCTCTTCTCGGCGTAAATATCTAAGCTGGCAACAGCATTACAAGGGACGCTAATAATTGCCGCTGTCGATATCATTCGATATCCACATCGCTCATACACGCATACGCTCACCATACCATCGCATGGCAAGACCATATCACAGCAGCACAAGCAGCAGGTGGAGCACGTCGCAGCACTTATTATACATATGCGGGTAGTACAAGCCTTGGCCAAACGCACTAGCAGCAGGAATACCCAATCACAGCAGTGTCAATTGGCTCAGACAACTGGCCAACACCATTGCGATAATTCGCCTTCATTTACGTCTCCGGATACGTTGAACCCAAGCTTCAGAATCCGTGAAAAAGCATCGCCAACCCTCTCGGAAGCCATACTCCAAGCTGTTCGGCCCAAGGGAAGGAAATGTACCACATAAGCATTCTGCAATATGGGACCCTTGCTCTGGGAACTCGAGTTGCTGTTTTTAGCCCTGCTTGCAAGTGTCACGGGCCGTTCATGTTTGCAGTTTCTGAGCCTGACTCAATACATTGACATGCCTCGGCTCAGCTTGATTGCACCCAGAGCTGCCAGCTACGCAGATTCTTGTAGCAGGTAGCTCTATTCGGGCGACATCGCCTGGGCCCCTAGCTTCTTGCAGGAGCCCTGGGTTCCCGCTTTACGTCAAAGCGGCATGGCAGGTTCGCGTACGCCTGGGAACCAGATCTTCCTGTAACAGCTCGCCTTCCAACTCTTTCTCTTTCTCTCTCTCTCTTTTTGCGCCAGGGCTGTGGTGGAGGGTAGTGCACGCGACAATTGCGGGTGGGAAGAGTTTTGTGCCTCTCTGTGGACTTAGACTGAAAAGTATGCACATGCTATCCAAAATGACATCAAGGGTCCAGCCGCTTTTCTCCACGGAGTTTTCCCCGGGCTCGGTTCTGAGGGTTCTGCAAGGCAAGGCTAAATGTGCATGCTATCCTTCATGCAAGCAATCACACGGAGCTACCATGCAACAACATGTCAAGCAAACCGAGGTACCGGTACAACTTCAGTGATTGGTCTGCCGAAGCGAGGCTACTTGTACCCCTGCCATTGCGGATTACACTATGAGCATGCGACTATGCACTCGACGGCAACTGCATTCAAAAGTGTCAAAGTAGGAGACGGCAACAAAATATTGCCCTTGTCAACATAATTTTGTCGCAGGGTGGACTGGGCTTGTCAACGAGTGACAGGGAACCTACCACGCAGGTAAACAGTATGCCACAGTCTCATTGTTCATCGGGGCTCCGAGCCAGCGGCTTCGAATCTAGGTGAACTAGCTGGTTGTCAAAGGGCAGCGTGGAGGCTGCGTGACAGGGTTCACCGCCGTCGCCAAGGGAGGGCTCCCCTCTGCTGTTCTCAACCAGGAGTACCGGGCCCAGAGTGAAAGGCTGTGCGCCTGTGAGACGATGTTCCCGGCTAATGTGTGAGCCTCAAACCATAGATGCGAAACATCCTAAAACAAACACGACAGCTTCGAGCAGTTCACTGAACTGTGAACCCTCCGCATCCCAATTTCTCAACCCTCCCACATAACCCTCAAATCCCGAGCCAGCTGTGTCTTGGGGCCTTCAGTGTTCTGCGTAGCGTCTGGAGGCCCCCAATTTGGTAGAAAGGTTGGAGCTTCTATCGAAGGATGGCAAAACACTCTGGCTCGGCATCGTTTAGCCGTCCTTTGATTTGGCCTTTCGTCGTGCTACGATCACCCTCCATGCTCCTTCTGTGCGCTTCAGCGCGTCCTTGCTATTTCCTTTTCCTGTTGTTCCTCGCGGGACGACGTAGCCGCGAAAGAGCGCCTGGATCTTCGTAGAAGCTGTCTTTGCTTGAGCGGCAGCTTCGAACTATCCTCGCTGTACTGTCATGCAGTCCTGCATCGTGCAACAAAGGCCCTTTCTGGAGCAGAGACTCTGGAGCCAAAATGGTTACTCTCTCTCTCTCTCTCTCTCTCTCTTTCCTTCTCTTCTTGCAGGTGTTCTGCGGTCATAACCACCATGCATGTGTTACCGCTCGTGCGCCCTGCAAAACAAATCGATTGCAGTTGCTGCACTGACCCGACAATGGCGGTGGCCGCGGCAACGGCCATTGCCATTTCTAAGGCCATGTCGAAACTCATTGCCTGCTGATGGCATCGATGACGCCGTTGGATGCACTGATCGTTGATGTCCGTTGCATCCGCCATGTAATTATCAAAATCTAAACCCCATGTAGCCCGATGTGCGTAGCTCCGCAGGGTTCTGTAAAATATCCTATAATCACATGGCATTTTACTCGATCTCTATTTTATCCCTGAGCACGCCAAGACCGAACAAACTTGACCCTGAGCCTTGTCTGAGACACATAAGACCAACTTTGCCAACTGCTCCGTCATGTAGTTGGACCTGCATAAAATTGGATGCTAGCCGTAAGGAGCACGAAAGGTCAATCTTTCAATATGACACCCACGATTGATGATCCTCGTCACCATAATTGTGTGTCATTACAATATACAGGCAAACATGGATATGTGCCCTATGTGCGTTTGTCAGATAAGAAGAGGCGCTTCCGGGAGTGTTGGGATGGGGTATGTTTCGCGGGTATGTTTCAGGGCATGTTTCGGGGTATGTTTCGCACTGCCACGACCTAGTAGTAGTAGTAGTAGTAGTAGTAGTAGTAGGCGTCGTCGTCGTCGTAGTCGTAGTCGTCGCAGTCGTCGTCGTCGTGGTCTTCTTGTTGTTGTTGTTGTGGTTGTATTGCAATAGCAGTCGTGGCGGTGGTGTCGGATAGTGGTAGCAGTACGACTAGTAGGTCACGCTCGCGTGCCCCGTTGCGTGGGGCACCTTAAATGTGCTTAAAACCTAGGTGTTGTCTTGATGACAGGTGCCATCAGGGGCAGCGCAAGATACTGCAAACTATTTCTTGTCCACACAATTCTCTGCGTTTGACAACACTTTCAGGGCACGCTTCGGCACAATCCCAAAAGCTTTCGCAGAAAGGGGGTTTGCTAGGTGCACCTATGTTCTTGCGCCACGCCCACATGTAGATGCCCTCAACATGGGTATAGTTTAGTTCACGCCTTCCTTCTCAACAGCCGAAAAGCTGACTCTTTTCGACTGACTGCTTGCGGGACTCAAGCTCCCGGCAACAAAGTCCTTACATCCCCCCTTTCCAAGAGCACGGGCGCCAAGAACACCGTAACCCAGGGCCCTGATGGTAAACTTGAGCAGCTACATCCCCAGCACCAACTCCTTTCCTATGCAGTCCCAGCCACTCATACGCTTGTGCATACTTGCGGTGGGTCTCTTGATCTTTGAGCCCGTTCATCGTGGCTTCGACGAAGATACCTGGGTTCGTTGGGCAGATTGCGAGGCTTGGGACTTGATCGTTCTATTACTGTTCGGTTGTGATCATCACCTCTGCGAAAGGTGGACAGCTACAAGGGCAGAGTGATGTGTTAAGGCAGCCACCGCTGCATTGGATCATGAGCTACCGAGCAGTGCGGCTACTAGCCTCAGGCATATTTTTTTCAAGCAGACGTTGCATAACCA